>MU173125.1:21371-46189 GCA_016695475.1 Suillus decipiens | reverse complement strand
ACTATCTACATACAGTATATAAACTACATGTAAAACTCTAGAGAACCTTAGTTCAAATATCATCTTAGATTCTGCTCATTCCGTTCATCCGAACCCATCCGTCCCAACTCTAAGTATCTTCCGAGACTTAGGATTGATTCCTATAGTCTACGTTTCCGACTCTACCTTTGGTAGTCCATATCCGTTAGTTTCTAGTACGGATCTCGTCCGCTACTAGTCTTATACCTCGCACTCATCCTTACCCTCCGGATACCCTCCGGACAAGCTCCTTCCACCCATACGTTTCGGATATATACCGGACGTACCATATCCGATACCTCCGGACCTTTGGATCTGCTATGCAAGCACTTCCAGACCCTCGGACGAAGGTTATCCCTCGGAAGTAAAGGGCAGTACTCGGGAAAGGGGCACAGTGCACGAACTGAGGCCAAAGCCCTTCGGATTTCTCATATATTGAGTACGGTCTTAACACGGAGGCAGCACACCCCACCCATTCACTATCAAACGGACAAAGAAGTATACCAATAGTTATCAGTGGTATCCCGAAGGCAGGAATAGACGATGACAGAAGTAGCAATGAAGACAAGATGAGCGGTACCTCGTGTGGCTTCCAGTATTCTTTTTTTTAATCTTAGCTATATGTGAGTGGTTGCTTACCTTATGTTCCTTTTACCTTAGGCACCAAATGGACTAGCACATGGCATTTGGATTCAAGCAGACCGCAGAGACTTAAGATTCACATATGGATTCAGGCAAAACTGCTATGAGCACCTATCATTACCGTGCTATTCTAAGTGCTATTCTATAGTACAGGGAAGAAGAGAAGGAAAGAGACTAAGTACTCTAACTATTTTCTAAGGTGGTCCAAGCAGCTGTGGAGATACCTCATCCCAGCTCCCATCTCCTTCATCAGGCCCGCTGCCTGTAGGAAGTGCACCTCCATGTGCTCCAGCTCAGCGCCCATCAAGAACTCTAAGTCCTCCTCTTTCCTCAGCTCCTTCAGTTGCTGCTGGAAGAGTGCCAAGTCAGTGGGAGTCTCCTCCCTAGCCTCTATGACTGCAGCAAGGCTCTCCTTCCTTGCTACTTTGGCTGGGCACAGTGGTGAGGCAACCACGGCATCCTCAGTATCTGAGAGCTCAATAGCTCCCTCAGGCATCTTGCAACACCTGGTGACCATGGTACCCTTGGATGGGCCAGGCATAGCTATCTCCACCATGGGAACTCTACTATGATGAGCTATAGAAACGAGTCAGCAAAGCACTAAGTCCAGAGAGAAAAGAAAAGAGAACTCACCAGTGTTATGTGAACACCTATGTTTAGCATGGTGGCACAGCACACACACCTTGCCAGGCTCACTGATGCACACTAAGTCCTGCTTAGCACAGTTTGTGCACTTAGTGGGCAGGTATAGCTCCTTGCCATTGTTTGAGGTGCGCATATGGCCAACCTTCGGCTAAAAACAAGACCATTAGTGAAACCAGTCAAACACAAAGCGAAGTGAAACTCACCATTGGTTGCTCCACCTCAGACTCCACTACCACTGTGCTTTTCTTGGCAGTAGGGTGCACCTTTCTTTTTGGTGCAGGGGCCTCTTCTTCATTCTCACCATCAGCATCAGCAGCAGCCTCTGCTACTGCAGCAATCTCCTCCACTACCTTTTTCTTTCCCTTACCCTTCTCCATCTCCTTCACCACTTGCTCTGTGGCAATCTTCTTGGCACACAGCTGGTCCCTGAACAGCTGCATGGACTCTATTACTGAGCTGGCAGCAGAGATCTCCACCTCAGAGAGCATAAGCATGTGTTCTGCTTTGGCACCCTCTTTTTGGCACCATTCTAAGTCAGGCTACAAAAAACACTAAGTCAAAATCAATAAGAGATAGAATAAGAAGATGTACCATTAATTTATCCCACTCTGAGACCCAAATCTCTTTATCCTTGGCAGATTAATCTTCATTGTCCAGGATCAACCTTATGAAGGCCTTGAGTTTCTTGCGAAGGATTGCAAACTCCTTCTGAGGGCCTGAAAGGATGGGTGCAGCAAAAGAAGAGAAGTTAAATGTGTAGTTAGACATGATTATGAGTTGTAAAAAGATGAGAGGAAAACCATGCAGACAGCAGCTAATTTATAGGAATTACTGATCACGGCCACAATGTGCCACTCTTTGTTTCCATTGTTCCGAGGCCATGGAACCATGTACTTACCCTTCCACTTCCATACAGCAATCACCAAAACATGCATCACACCACATGACTTCTATGATTGAAATTCTGCTAAGTCCCTTGCTGATGGCATACCTGACTGGGGATGGTCAGATTTCAAAGTCCCTGGGGGATGTGACAGTCTAGCTGGTGCTAGCCTTGCATAGGTCCATTTCTATTATTGTCTAGCCCCTATACCGCATAGTGCAACCACCCCTAACCCTAACACTATTGATATAAACAGTTACCAAGGTTACCACACCCTTGCTGGACTACTGTGCTGCAGTACCAAGCCATGTTCAATGAGCCAATGCCCATTGAATGCCCATGCCATGCCAACTAGTTCCATTTGGTGCATAGTACATTCCTATCTACTGCTGCTAATCCCATGGCAAGCTTTATTACATGTAGAATGTGTGCCGCAGCACATGCTGCACCATTACACATTACTATGGCTAAAGTCTCATGTACTTGCTACTACTCTTGCCTATTGATTCTGCATACTTATGATGTATGATAAAAGACTGCTGACTTCTCCTCCATTTGACACTCCCCTTCTACCATACAGCGGTAGGAGAAGTCACTTACTATCATTTTCTTATATCATATCACTCATTTGACAGGATTCCCATACCACTACCACTATCACTATACAGAAATACATCTTCTTTGAAATCCAATATCTCTAAGAATTCTTTGATGGCCTTCGCCTTTGACACTATCCTCACTGCTATCATCGCTATACATCAGTATCATTGTTATCATGCTGTTGCTCTTCACTGTCCCTCAGCATATAGCACTATCATAGATATCAATACATGCTATCATACTGCTCATTGTTAGCACTTCCCATGGTATCATCAGTATCATCAGTATCCACCTTTCTCAGTATGCTTAGCATTGGCATCCAGTCTCTACAGCACTATTGGTGGCAATGCTACCACTATCATTGGCAACATCTTATAGCAGTATCATATGTTTCATATTAGCATTTGACAAAGTATATTCACTAGCAACCTCTCAGCTTGAATGTTCTTGCCTTGCAAGTATACCAGCTAGGTAGACACTCAACATATACTAGCATAGGTGATAGTTCGCTATCATACTAGCTAGATTGTAGTCTTTACACCATGGATGCCAATGCTAAGCATACTGAGAAAGATGGATACCAATGATACCAATGATACCAATGATACCATGGGAAGCACTAATGATGAGCAGTATGATAGCATGTACTGATGACTATGATAGTGCTATATGCCAAAGGGCAATAATGAGTGATGGTATGAAAATGATGATACCAATGCTTAAGTGGTGATAGTGGTTAGAGCAATGAGTATAGCAATGATAGCATTGATAGCAACACATGTAGTGGGATGGCAAAGACTGTTGAAGAATTTTAGAGAGGATATGTTATTTCCAAGAAGATGTATTTTGTATTGCGATAGCAGTAGCGGTACAGGAATCCTGTCAAATGAGCAATATGATATAAGGAATGATTGTAAGTGACTTCTCCTACTGCTGTATGGTAGAAGGGGAGTGTCAAATGGAGGAGAAGTCAGCAGTCTTTTATCATACATCATAAGTATGCAGAATCAATAGGCAAGAGTAGTAGCAAGTATGCAAGACTAGCTGTAGTAATATGTAATGGTGGAGCCTGTACTGCAGCACACATTCTACATGTAATAAGGCTTGCCATGGGATTAGCAGTGGTAGATGGAAATGTACTACGCACCAAATGGAACTAGTTGGCATGGCATGGGGATTCAATGGGCATTGGCTCGTTGAACATGGCTCAGTACTATGGCACAGTAGTCCAGCAAGGGTGTGGTAACCTTGGTAACTGTTTATATTGATAGCATTAGGGTTAGGGGTGGTCGTGCTATGCGGTATAGGGGCTAGACAATAATGAAAATGGACCTATGCAAGGCCAGTGCCAGCTAGACTGTCACAATAGTGATCTAACAATAATGAGTAACATACGCACCTCAGTCATGGATAAAGAGACTGAGGTGTGTGGACAAGTTTCTCCCATCTTAAATAGTGTTGGAGAAGGGAAAATTGGAATCAGGTACTGTAAAATGTCTCTAATATATATATATGTCACTTTGTTGTCACATACAGGTGGTCAGGCAGATGCTACCAGGTACTCTTGACACTCCTACTTGTCAGACCATCTGGTCAAGTTGGATGGCAAAGGCCCATCTCTTCTCAATGACACACCACAGTGGGACATGGTAGAGCCTTCATGAGACTATCAGCAAGCATCTCTGACATCACTTTGTAGCAAGTTTGATTTGACCAGTATCAATGAGGCTGCAGATGAGGTGATAATGGATGCTGATATGCTTTGCTCTTTCATGGAACTTGGGTTTCTTGGAAAGGGCAAGACTAGCTTAATTATCACCATAGAAAAGTGGGGTGTCATACAGATCTGGGTCAACTTGGAAGTCATGGAGAAGTTGGATAAGGTACAGTGCCTCTCATGCAGCATTTGAGAGTCCAATGTACTCCACCTCCATTGTAGATGTTGTGATGATGGACTGTTTTTGAGCCTTCCAGCTGATAGGGCCACCAAAAAATTGGTATACATAGGCACTGGTCAACTTGCTGTCATCTCAATCAGCTGCATAGTCTGAGTCAGAGTAGCCAATGAGGCCATCATCAGTTAGGCCAAAGATGAGTGTTAAATCTGTAGTGCCATGAATGTATCTGAGCAGGTGTTTGAGCTGACAATGATGGTCGATACTAGGATTCTCCATGTAACATGAGAGGCACAAGACAGCAAATGCAATGCCAGGATGTGTTGTCCTCATTGCATAGTTAAGCTTGCCAATTGTGCAATGATAAGGGATGGATGTAATAGCAGCCACCTTGTCCTCAGTAGGGGCTTGAGTGGCCTTCTGAAGTGTGATACTGGGTGTCATAGGAGTGCCAACTGGGTTACATTGAGACATCCCAGCATTCTCTAAAATCTTCTCCAGGTAGGTCTTTGATTGATGGAGAGGAGGCACTTCTCACAGTCATGAGTAATGTGGATCCCAAGGAAGTGTTTAGTGGGGCCAAGATCTGCTAGGTCAAAACATTGTTTGAGCTGTGCCTTGAATTTGTTCAAGTAATCATGGGAATTTGATGCTGTGAGCATGTCATTGACATATATGACAAGCCAGATGACCTTGTCCCCTTCATGGAGGACATATAAGCTGTGATTGGCCTTACTTTGAACAAATCTGAAACCCTCTTTCTGCAGGTAGTCATCCAGCATTTGATTCCACTCATAGCCAGCTTGCTTCAGTCCATACAGCACTTTCTCCAGCTTTCATACCCAGTTTAGTGTAAAGACTACAATCTAGCTAGAGTGATAGTGGACTACCACCTAGACTAGTATATGTCGAAGCCTTACCTAGCTGCTATACTTGTAAGACAAGAACATTTGACTTGAGGGGGATACTAGTTGGATATAGTCCAAAATGCCTAAGATGCTGTCTGAGATAGGGGCTGAAGATAGTGAGATAGGGGCTGATGATAGCAGTAAAGTTGCTGAAGGTGCTGAGATGGTTTCTGAAGGTAGCGTGATGTATGCTGAAGCTGCACGCAGCATGGGAAAATATTACTAAGCAGTGGTAGAGTGGTATAGCAGTATAGCAAAGGTATTGTGTGTAGTGGGATAAGGATTTATTATGATCTTTGATAAGGATTGTTATTTTTGTATAAGGATTGAAGACTATACTGAAAGGTAATAGTGACTTCTCCTACCAAGTGTACTACATGTTACAAAACATAAGGCAAGGAAATTTACATACCAGCAAGGCTAGGTGGACATAGGACGGTGTGACAGTCTAGCTGGTGCTAGCCTTACATAGGTCTATTTCCTTTATCATCTAGCCCCTATACCACATAGCATGACTACTCCTAACTCTAATGCTATTGATATAAACAGTCACTGAGGTTACCACACCCTTGCCAGACTACTGTGTACAGTACCAAGCCATGTTCAATGAGCTGATGCCCATTGAATGCCAATACCATGCCAAACTAGTTCCATTTGGTGCTTAGTACATTTCCATCTACCACTGCTGATCCCATGGCAAGCCTTATTACATGTAGAACGTGTGCGGCAGCACATACTGCACCATTACATATTACTATGGCTAAGTCTCGTGTAATTGCTACTACTCTTGCCTATCGATTCTGCATATTTACAATGTATGATAAAAGACAGCTGACTTCTCCTCCATTCGACACTCCCCTTCTACCATACAGCAGTAGGAGAAGTCACTTACAATCATTTTTTATATCATATCACTCATTTGACAGGATTCCCATACCACTATCACTGTTGCTATACAAAATACATCTTCTTTGAAATCCAATATCTTTAAGAGTTCTTTGACAGTCATCGTCCTCAATGCTATCATTACCCTACCCATTGCTATTGATGCTATCATCACTATTCTCACTGCTACTGCTGCTAAACATCAGTATCATTATTATCACGCCATCGCTCTTCACTGCTCCTCAGCATATAGCGCTATCATAGTTATCAATACTTGCTATCATACTGCTCATCATTAGCACTTCCTACAGTATCATTGGTATCAATGGTATCATTGGTATCCATCCTTCTCAGTACACTTAGCATTGGCATCCACAGTCTCTGCAGCACTATCAGTGGCAATGCTACCACTATCATTGGCAACAACTTATAGCAGTATCACACTTCTCACATCAGCGCTTGATGAAGTATATTCACTAGCAACCCCTCAGGTTGAATGTTCTTGCCTCACAAGTATAGCAGCTAGGTAAACACTCAACATATACTAGTCTAGGGGGTAGTTTGCTATCACTCTAGCTAGATTGTAGTCTTTACAATGGAACAGAATTCTTGAGCCTTTAGGTTGCCTAATGGGTCTTTGTAAGTTGTGGGAGCTGTGCACAGCATGGGAAAGTTGCCATAGAGTGGCTGCTTAAGTGGTAATGAGGCTGCCAGAGCTCAGAATGGAACTGGAGATAGGGGTAATGCAAGTAAATGGGCTCGGTAAGGGATGGAGAGGCTGAGGGGTATGGATAATGATAGGAAAATACTTTTGGCTTGATACCTATGTGATAATAGGGTCATGTAACCCTATAGCAAGTTTGACTGTCACACCAGATGCTCCAGATCTTCAAAGCTAGATGGTTGTTTGAGATATATATCTTCTTTGAGTTCAGTGTTAAGGAATGTTGTGTGTATGTCTATCTGGTTTAACTCAAGGTCAAACTTGGCTGCAAGCACAAGGAGGATCTGAACAGTATCATACTTGGTGACAGTGGCAAAGGTTTCTGTGTAATCAATTCCCTCAACCTGAGTATAGCCCTGAGCAATGAGTCTGGCCTTGTGTCATGTGATGTTCCCATTCTCATCTGTCTTCAGTGAAAACACCCATCTTGATCCAATGGCCTTCCTTCCTTCTGGCAGTGGCACTAGATGGTGAGTCTTCAGATCTTGCATGGACTGCAGCTTGGACTTGCAGGCATCTGACCATAATGGCCATTCAGGTAGAGATTGTGCCTTACTGATTGAGTCTGATATAGTGGGCTTTGATGGAGTGGGGCCAATGGGCATGTTGTAAAGACTACAATCTAGCTAGTATGATAGCGAACTACCACCTATGCTAGTATATGTTGAAGTCTGCCTAGCTGCTATACTTGCAGAGCAAGAATGTTTGACCTGAGGGGTTGCCAGTGGATATACTTCGTCTGATGCTAATATAAAGCATGTGATACTGCTATTTGAAGTTGCCAAAGGTAGCAGTAGTAATGCTACTGATAGTGCTGTGAATGCCATAGATGCTGATGCTAAGCATGCTGAGTATGATATATACCAATGATGCTGTCGATACCGATGGTACCAAATGGAGTGCTAACAATGAGTGGGGTGATAGTGTGTACTGATGACTATGATAGTGCTATATGCCAAGGGACAGCAATGAGTGACAGCAAGATAACAATGATACCAGTGATTTAGTGATGGTAACAGTGATAGTGATGAGTATAGTGATGATACTGCTGATAGCGATGATGATAGCAAGATGGCAGAGACCATCAAAGAATTCAGAGATAATAGGTTTTCAAAGAAGATGTATTGGTATAGCGATAGCAGTAGCAGTATGGGAATCCCATCAAATGAGTGATATGATGTAAGAAATAATAATAAGTGACTTCTCCTACCACTGTATGGTAGAAGGGGAGTATAGTATGGAGGAGAAGTCAGCAGTCTTTTATCATAAATCATAAGTATGTGGAATCAATAGGCAAGAGTAGTAGTGAGTATGCAAGACTTAGCCATAGTGGTATGTAATAGTGCTGCATGTGCTGCAGCATGCATTCTACATGTAATAAGGCTTGCCATAGGATTAGCAGTGGTAGATGGGAATATACTACACACCAAATGGAACTAGTTGGCATGGCATGGGCATTCAATGGGCATTGGCTTGTGGAACATGGCTCAGTACTGTGGCATGGTAGTCCAGCAAGGGTGTGGTATCCTTGGTAACTGTATATATCGATAGTGTTAGGGTTAGGGGTGGTCACACTATGCAGTATAGGGGCTAGACAATAATGGAAATAGACCCATGCAAGGCCAGTGCCAGCTGGACTGTCACACCACCATAGAAGACTGACTCATCAAAATGCACAAGGTGGTGAAACAAGGAAATAACAACTGGCCTATAGATAGACACAGCTATTTATCCTACTGAAGGTGTGAGTATACAGTTCAACCCAAGAGGACTGCAGTAGAAGCAATTTCCCCAAGTTAGTTAGTGAGAAAAATACAGCGAGACTAAATGCTAGAGTAAAGATACTACTCCAAAAGTTACTGCCATCAGCGGTACCATGGCAGAAAAATAAGACAAGTTGAGAATGAGAAATAAGATGGCAACAATGCTTGCTAGCAATACCAAAAGTAGCGATAGCAGCTGACTCTGAAGGATGAGCACTAGACCATGGTAATAATCAAAAGTAATGGCAATGGCAAGAATCACTGGTAGCGGTCCAAGACTCTGCAACCGAAAGTCAAAGTTAAAAGAATAAGAGCTTAGCTCATAGTATTTCTGCAGCAACTTATAGTGGTACTAAGTCCTGATCAGTTGAAATTTAAGGCAAAAATGAAGATAGATTGCACAAAACAAATGATCAATACTACAAGTGACTTCTATGGCTACCACAGACAGAGGAAGTGAAGTACAAAAAATATTCGAGAGGCTTTTTAACATGGTGCATGAGCGACCAGGATGGGTAGGTGAGTATAGTAGCAAGAGCACAAGGCAAATAGGTGGAATATGTAATAATGCTGCTGAGTACTGTGGCACAAGGCATGCATGTAATAGTGCTTGTCATGGGATCAGTTTCAACAGTTACTAAATAATATACACCAAATGGAGCTAGATGGACTTAGGATGAACATGGATGGATGACACAGTTCAGATGGTCAGTGTGAGTGCTGCTTGACATTCGGCTCCCTTGGCTATGACTTGAAACAAGTGTGGAATAGTTGGGACACAAGCCCAGCAGCAATATGGTCACTACAGTGAGACCAAATGACACACTGGGCAGCAGGGTCCCAGAGAACATAGCCAGCATGCTGCACATGACCCAAGAGGAAACAGCATCAGGAGACAAACACATACTTATGACAAATGTTACAATCGAGTGGGCCCCTCAACCATTTCCTTACTTTGTTATGTCTTTGCTTATGTCATCATTCCCTTGTATATCACTGATGATGTACGTCTCAACATGTTTGTACCATAGTTGCCTTCCTTCTTAGGATATGCACTTATTTCCTTACACTTCATGTCTCACACTTCTTTAGGCAGACTTGGTCTGTGCATGCATAGTTACCTATTTGAGCACAGTGTACTAGTATCTCATTCTTTACTTTAATCTTACTGGGTTTTACCTGGAACTTCCTTTGCTAGAGCCTTGCAACTCTAGTCATCTTGAATCATCTTCTAAGTCTTAGCACTCCTAAGGTCTTAGTCTGAATACAATCTTGTATTCGACTCAGCCAGTCTAGTCCTCTCTACGACTATACTGTCTTCATCATCTATTGAAGCATAGTACTCTTTTGAACTTCGACACTGATACCAAATGACTGTCACTCTCTTGAGTAGTCATCTTGCGACCTACCCCAGTTGTAACAAAAGATTAAAGTCTTTAGAATGCCGCATATCTGTTAGGTGCCAGAAACACCCTCAACACAGACTTCAGACTAGCTTGCCACAAAGTGAACCCTGAAATGCCAAGAAGTGTACTAGACAAACCTCAACCAAAGAATACGAGTACCGATACCGACATAGCAATGTCTGGATCAGGATCAGTTCAGATTACCACACCTGAGTTGAAAGTGAGGTTACCAGGCAACTTCAACAGAACACCTGCTGACACCAAAAGATGGCTCTATTCTGTAAAAACCTACTTCCACATTAATGTCAATTACTACAACACCAATGAGAAGCAGATTGCCACAGCATTGGCTTATATGAAGGAAGGGACAGCTGGAGCATGGGCCGCCAACCTCTATGCCAACATCTTCGAATTGGGCGCTGAGTGGGGAAAGTTTGATGAATTTGAAGCAAAGTTTAGGGCATTGTTCTGCACAGCAGACGAATAAGTCAACACCATGATGAAGATTGGGAGGATCAGGCACACAGGGACCCTCACTGACTATATTGCAGAATTCTGCACTCTCATGATTGAATCATCCTTGAAGGAAAGCACCACTCTCATCTACTTCTTTAAGCAGGGTCTCAAACCTGGGCTCCAGTGTGCTATTTGTCAGATGGAAACCATACCCACTTCCATCAAAAAATACATAGCAGCAGCAGTCAACCTTAACGCCAATTGGGAAAGGTGTGTTGCAGTTTGGAAAGGAGACAGGAATGGAAAGAAGAAGAATGGGCAGAAGTATATTCCACCTCCTAGGAGGAACAACATGAATGCCATGGAGATCAATTGTCTCTCAGAAGCAGACCATCATGATTATATGAGGAAGGGGCAGTGCTTCAACTGTGCCCAGACCGGACATTGTGCCAATGTGTGCCCTAAAAGGAAGGTCCCTGTTAGAAAGCAGGAGATCTCCAAAGAAATGGAAGAAGAAGAAGCAAGGAGGCTCGACTTGGATTTTTGAGTTGGAGAGCTGGGTCAATGACAGACTCTCCTATTGTACCTTTGCGACTTGTAAAGAAAGTAGGTGAACGAAAAGGAATGCACATCCCTATCACCCTTTTTTTCCAAAGTCCGAAAGGATCCAGTCAAAACCACTGCCATAGTTGATTCCAGGGTAGCTGGAACCTTTATATCTGAAGACTTCATTCGCAATCATCATATCAAAACCCATCCATTATGAAGACCATTCACTGTAACCACCACTGATGGAAGCTACTCTAAAAGTGGACCAATATTGCAATATTGTGTGCTCCATGTTAAGGTGGACGAACGGGTCATGATAGGAAAATTCAACATCACAAGGTTGGGATGAAGAGATCAAATCTTGTTAGGGATACCATGGCTCAAAGCTATGAATCTGATGATCAATTGGGCAGGAGAAACCCTCACACTGCCTGC
The DNA here is from genome assembly GCA_016695475.1 of Suillus decipiens. NCBI lineage: Eukaryota > Fungi > Basidiomycota > Agaricomycetes > Boletales > Suillaceae > Suillus > Suillus decipiens. The sequence continues at coordinate 34,380 of MU173125.1, read as the reverse complement.
TACTTCTAGATCCAATACCAGATGAATCTTATAATTTGCCAGTAATTTCAATTTGTAGTTCACTTCGCCAATCTTCTCTAGTATTTCAAAGGGCCCAAGATGATGATCTTACAACTTTTCACTTGGATGATGTTGTTTAATTTTTTTTGTGTCTAGCCAGACATTGTCTCCCTTTTGATACTGTGGTGTGTCCTTTACTCCTTTATCATAGAACCATTTCATTCGTTCATTGACAAGTTTCATGTTGGAGCGTAAATTCATACTCTGCTAGGAACAAACTCCATCTAGCTTGCCTTCTTGTCAACTTTTGGCTCATCATAAAATACTCAAGATTTTTATGATCTGTCCAGATTTCCACAGGATGAGGTGCTCCCTGCACATACTGCCTCCACTCTTCTAACGCTTGAATGATTGCTAATAATTCTTTGTCATGAATGTCATAATTTTGTTCTGCATCATTCATTGACTTCAAATAATAAGCAATTGGATGCCATAGTCCATCTTCCATGAGTTGAGAAAGAACTGCTCCAGTTGCATAATCAGAAGCATCTGTTTCTATCTTTTTGTTTTTCTCAACATCTGGCATTACAAGGACTGGAGCTTCTGTGAAGTGTTTCTTAAGTTCGTCAAACGCATTCTGTTGTTTCTCCATCCAATTCCATGGAACATCTTTTCTTAGGAAATCATTCATTGTTCTGGCTATATCTGAGAACCCCAATATGAATCTTCGATAGAAGTTGGCAAAACCCATGAATGCTTGTATGTCTTTTACGCATTTGGAAACAGGCCATTTCAATACTCCTCCTACTTTCACAGGGTCCATAGACATGTTGCCTTTTTCCACAATCAACTCTAAGAATTCAACTTTAGACTGTTCAAAGCTACATTTCTCAGGCTTCAAGAACAGGTCATTTTCTTTTAATTGTTTGAGTACTTCTCACATGACATTTCAGTGTTGCTCTCTATTTCCATTAGTGAAGACCAAGATGTCATCGATGTAGACAATGACCATCTTTCCATCAATAAGATTTCTAAATATTTTGTTCATCATGGTCTGGAAAGTTGCTGGAGAGTTTGTCAATCTGAAATACATTACGGTTGGTTCATGGTGACCAAAAGGTGTTTTGAAAGCTGCCTTCCACTCATCTCCTTTTTTCATCCAAATGTTATTGTATCCCCATTGTACATCCATCTTGGAGTACATTGTGGCCCCAGTTAAAGCATCAATCAAATCTTGAGATCTCGGTAAAGGATATGCATTTTTAACCATTCTCTCATTGAGCTTTCTATAGTCCATAACTGGTCATAATTTGCCATGTTTTTTGGCCACAAAGAAGAAAGGTGCTGCAACAGGAGATTGTGAGTCTCTTATATGTCCTAATGCAGTTTCGGCTTTTAACTAGTCTTTCAGTGTGTCCATTTCTTTAGGCGACAAGGGATATGGTTTCGCATTCAGTGGAAGATCATTCTCATCTTTGAGATCTATCGCATGATCCCACTTCTTCCTTTCAGGAAATCTCTTTGATTCCTCTTCTGAGAACACTCCTAGGTAATCATGAAGCCATTCTGGAACCATCTCTTCTACTGACTTCTTCTTCTTCATAGCTTCTTCTGCTACTTTCTATTCCATGGCGATAGAAGCTTTATACCTAATCCAGATATTCTCAGGACTATCTTCATCTTCTACTTCTTCAACCATTGCCCTTTTCTTTGCCATGCCTTTGTCGTCATCTTCCTCTTCTGTGGGAATCAAATCTGGCAAGTCTTCCTTTTTTTGGAATTTACATTTTTCTTTATTTTTTTGTCTTTTTTCTTTTTTAAATTCACACTTAACTGGACATCTAGATAGAGAGAATTGTCCTGCATTCCAATCAATCTCAGGATTATGATACCTCAACCAATCTATGCCAATAATAACATCATTGCTTCCAAGATCAGTAACCATGAAGGCTGCTTTTTCTTCTTCATGATTTCCAACCTTTAATCCTAATTCAGCAAAACGAGTCATTGATCCAGCGGCATTTAACGAGCCATCAATGTTCTTGACTGGTATGGGACGCAATAATTTACGACATCCAACATCATTGTCCTTGACAAATCTCTCACTTATAAATAATGTTGATGCACCACAATCCACAAGTGCTTTTATGTCTGCTTGTCTGTTCTTTCCTTTCAATGTAACCGGAATATAAAAATGTTTAGATTTGGATCATATATACACTTCAGTTACATCGGCGAAAGTAGAAAGAATAGAGAAACGATTCTTCGGGTCTAGGTCCGCAGACTCTGACTTCAACCCTTCTAAAAACCCTTGCCTTCTTTAGAGGTGAGCCACTGCTCAAACCACTTTGGGGCCTTGGATTCTTCTTTGGCAGACGATGCCTTCACTTGCACTGGTTTCAGCACTTCCTTACAGTTCCTAGCTATGTGTCCTTCTCCACCACATCTGTAACATTTGAAAGCACCAGGCTTTCCTTGCAGTCTAGGAGCATTTTGTTGTCTCCTGGAGTCAACGTCCATAGCATCGCTGTCCTTGGGTCCAGCCCTTGAAGAAGAAGGAACTGCACCAGTAGACTTGGGAGTCCACCAGGTGTTTCGCTTCTTCTCTGCATCCAACTCTTCAAAGTTTTGCCCAATTTCTACTGCTCTTTCAACCAACTTGTTGAAAGTATTCTTGTCTTTGAGCGCAACATGTGTGAGTTGTTCTTTGATCTGGGATTGTAGGCCAGATTGGAATTTGAGGTGGAGATCATAGTCAGAGAAGTTGGTGAAAACTGATTTCTGTTTGAAGGATGCAACATATTCAGATACTGTGCTAGAGCCTTGCACAAGGGTCTCTAGTTCACGAATGGCTTTTGCTTCTTTGTTCTCATCTTTGAACATGCATGAGAATTCTTCCATGAAAGTTGCAAAGATTAGTTCTCCTGCAGCTTGTTGCTTAACATAGGGTTCTGCCCATTTTCTGGCATTTCCTTTTAAGTAAGACAAAAGAAGTGAAAGATGTTGTTGTATTGCATTGGGATATTGTGAAAGGTAGAGTGAAACTTGTGCCAAGAATGTCTCAATATCAATGGAGTCTTTTTCTCCAGTGAACTCCATGGGTTTGGCAATCTTCAGAGCTCCTTCAGGTTTTGTGGACTCCTTCTTCTTCAACTCCTCTATCTCTTCTTGTTGTAGACGGAGTTGAGTTTGAAGGTCTTCAGGAGCAGCCATAGTGCCAGTTGTTTTCTGGAACCTGATTCACTAATGACTGTGGTTGACTAGTCGTAACAGTCAACCCGAATAGGAAAGATGATGAAAAGAGGAGTGTGGGAAAAGGATATGTAAATGGAAAACTGAGTGGTCCCCGATATCTGATCGGATCTACCTCGTACTCAGGTCCTAAAGGGTTCTTTGATCAACCCAACTAGGCACCTCCCTATTTACTGACTAAAAGAGGATGTATGTAAAGGTTTTTGTAATCGTTCCAAGTGGGAAAAACTCCAGGGACAGGTGCTCTTCCAGCTGAAGCTTACAAGTGACTGTCTATCGTGAACAAGGAGACAATTCCACTAATTACTTGGAAAGAAGACTAGACCTTCTATTATACAAAAGTGAAAGTGTAACATAAAAATGAAACTATAGTAGAACTCAGCAGGCAGGGTCTTGGGCCAGCACTGAGGTCATGGATCGAACACCTAATGTTGCTTGTCCTCTGTCTACTGGCAGCAGCAATGTAAGGCTGGGCCTGGTAGAGGTCTACTAACTATGAAAGATGTATGTATGAATGCGCTCAAAGTGGGCAAAAGGTGATGTCAAAACGATTAGGCACAAAATGGTCTGCTTCGACTGCCTATCATCCCCATACAGATGGACAAACTGAATGCATAAATCAAGAAGTAGAACAATATTTATGCATGTTTACCTCTTATAGACAGAATGATTGGGTATCTTGGTTGCCGATTACTGAATTTTCACACAACAATGCAGTCACAGTAACAGGTCATAGCCCTTTCAAAGTTCTATATGGATACAATCCTGAATTCACGATATCTCCTAACTCCAACTCCCAAATTCCTGCTGCCGATGAAAGAGTGGATCAAATGATTTCAAACAATGGAGAGCACACAATATTCGACCATCATACATTCATGATGACACTCATCCTAGAGAGGGGGTAATGTCACAAATTCCTCATACAAACCATTATTCTTTCCTCAATTTTCCTAAAGTGCCTAAACCCAGTGCTAAGACAAACCCTAACCCTACTGAAATCACTACATCTGCTTCTATAGTTGAACTTCCAGATGAAGATGACGAGGTTTTCTATGATGCTATTGGATAAGATAAGATAAGATAGTGTCACGTGATCTCAGAACCTTCTAGAATATGATGACATTATGATGTCATCAACAATGTCACAATATCACATCGTACGATTCTCTTTTCTATTTTCTGATTGGCTAGTAGTTTTAGACTCAGTTTGTATCTCAGTTTCAGTATGTCTATATAGTTAGCTAGTTTTGCTGTAGTAGTTCTTTAGTTCAAACCTCTTGTATCTACCTTGAGTAGCAACCAGGTGTCACTGCTCATTCTCTCTTCTGTTGTGATAACCTTTGTTCAAGTCCTAGTCTCCACCCTAGTCTTAAGTGATTTAAGGGGTTGTGACAACCATCCATCCAAAACCCCCAGCTTCTTGTGTTCTAACTCCACTGTGCATACTTATGCCTATCTCCTTTTGGTGATTCACCTGTACTGGTATTCTGGCTATGTATATTCCTGTCCTGCTTACTGATCCATTACCTGTGCTTCATATCTGACTCACATTTACTGATCCACTGTGCATTTACTAATAGACTTCTGTTATACTTTGTACATAGCCCCCAGTCCCAGTGTAAAGACTACAATCTAGCTAGGCTGATAGCGAACTACCACCTAGACTAGTATATGTTGAGTGCTTGCCTAGCTGCTATCCTTGCAGTGCAAGAACATTCAACCTGAGGGGCTACAGGTGAATATACTTTGTCAAGCGCTGTTATAAGACGTGTGATACTCCTATAAAGTGTTCCCGAGGCTAACAGTAGCATTGCCGCTGATAGCGCTGTGTTTTCCGTGGATGCCGATGCTAAGTGCCACGCAAAAGGTAGATACTGTTAGTACTGGTGATGCCGATGATGCCATGAGGGCCGTTAATGACAAGCGTGGTGAAAGTGTATGCCATTAACCATGATAGCGCAGTAAACCGGGGGTCAGCGAAGAGTGATAGCGATGAAACCAATGGTACCGGTGTTTAGCGAAGGTAGCGGTAAGGAAAGCATTTGAAGTGAGGAGCGTAAAAGGATTCTTCAAAGATATTTCAAAGAAAATATATTTGCATATAGCGATAGTGGTAGCAGTACAGGAATCCCATCTAATGAATGATATGATATATAATGATTGTAATTGACTATTCCTACTGCTGTACAGTAGAAGGGGAGTATCGAACGGAGGAGCCGTCATCAGTCTTTTTATCATACACCATAAGTACACAGAATCAATAGGCGAGAGTAGTAGCGAGCATATGAGACTTAGCCCTAGCAATATGTAATAGTGCTGCATGTGCTGCGGCACACGTTCTACATGTAATAAGGCTTGCCATGGGATCAGCAATGGTAAATGGGAATGTACTATGCACCAAATGGAACTAGCTGGTCATGGCATGGGCATTCGGTGGGCATCGGCTCGTGGAAATGTGTCTTGGTACCGCGGTACGGTAGTCCAGCAAGGGCATGGTAACCTTGGTAACTACATATATTGATGGCGCTAGGGTTAGGGGTGGTCGCGCTATTCGGTATAGGGGCTAGACACATAATGGAAATGGACTCATGCAAGGCTAGCGCCAGCTAGACTGTCACACTGGACTCTCTGATTATCCATGCTAGCTACCTACAGTATATAATCCACATGTACCACTCCATAGAACCTTAGTTTGAATATCATTTTAATTCTGCTCATTCCATTCCTCTGAACTTGAGTTACTTCTAACTCTAGTTATACCTGAGACTTAGGATTGATTCCTATAGTCTACATTTCCAACTCTACCTTCAGTAGTCCATTTCTGTTAGTTTCTAGTCAGGAATTTGTCCTGAGACTAGCCTTATTCTCTGTTCCATTCCTATGCTCCAGATAACCTTCAGATGTATCATATCTGATACCTTTGGACCTCCAGATCCATCACGTGATCACTTCCAGACCTTTGGACATATATCACTCTTCTGAAATAAGGGGCATTACTCAGGAAAGGAGCACAGTGTATGAACTGAGGCCAAAGCCCTTTGGATCTCTTACCTTTTGAGTATGGTCTTAACAGTAAGCAAGACATCCAAAAGGATGCAGATATCTGATGTCAGGTTTATGGCCATAGAAAGCCTCAAAAGGCATGCAACTGCTGAGTGCTGAGGAGGGAAGGATGTTCTTGACATGCACTGAGTTTAGGATGGCCCAACCTCAGAAGGAGCATAGAAAACCACTCTGGTGATGGCAGGCAAGTGCATGAGTCACAACAGTCTGGTGGTTGCACTCAGCAACACCATTTTGTTGAGGGGTATATGGCATGGTAATCTTGTATTCAATGCCATGCTCTGTGAGGTAAGTGAGAAATTCCTTGGACACATACTCCATGCCATTGTCACTATAGAGATGCTTAATCCGCTTGCCAGACTGGGTTTCAATCCAGGGTGCGAACTTCTTAAAAAGATCAAAGACCTCAGACTTTCCTTGCATTAGGTAGACCAGGGAATAATGGGTATAGTTATCCATGAAAACAACAAAATATGAATCACCAGTTGACAAGGGGATATTGACAGGTCCCAAAACATCAGAGTGTATGAGCTCAGCAGCAGCATGGGCATGATGCACAGTGATAGGGAAGGGCAATCACTTCTGTTTTTCCATTATACAGGATATCCAGTGGATTAGCTCACCATTATCATCAGCAACAGGGGACAGCACTGGGTCAATGATGAGCCCATCAACATGCCAATGAACCTTCAAGATGGTGGATAGACTGGTGTGGCCCAACCTCCAATGCCAGGTAAGGAGGGACAATGTATCAGAGGATGACTGGGTAAGCATGGCTGTGGCAGTGGGCCCCATGGGAGCATACATAGCATCAAGCATGTATAGGTTACCCTTGGGATTGATGTGGGCAAGAGTTGGCCCATTCCTGTCATTAGCAGATAGTATAACACCTGCTGAGGAGGTGGTGAAAGAGATGCAGGCAGAGGCAAGGCATGACACAGAAATGAGAGTGCAGTGCAGGTCAAGGATATGAAGGAACTCAAAGGTCCACTCTGTCAGGGCTTTCCCACAGTGTAGGACAAGTCTTACAGTGCCCCAGCCTGGTGCCAGGACTGCATGATTATCAGCAAGGTTCACACAGATTGGTTTACAGAGCTTCATATAGTGGGCAAAATTTGATATATCAGGCTCTGTGTGGGCTGTTGATGCAGAGTCTACATGAAAAGAACCCACAGGCACAGTAAGGGAGGATGAAATATTGGCAGAGCATCTGAGACCTTGTACTTGGCTGAAGGTGGAGTGGTTGCAGTAGTGGTGCTGCTTGCTGGCAATTTTGTGCCAGCTGGGGGATTGGCTGAGAGAGCCATAAGGTCAGACCTAAGTACAATGAGATTCTAAAGCATTTCTGCAATAGAGTTACTATTGTGTGCCTTTGGAATAATGAACAGCCAATCAAGGTACTGGTTGAACTGAATTTCCTTTTGAGGAAGATACTTTCCAGCCAGTGCCTCCCAGCCCACATTCAGATCTTCTGTGTCACAAAGATATATGAAGTCCTGGGCATCTATGGCTGTAGATAGAGCACTGAGGGTGAGTAACTGTCGCTGCTTGTACAATTTTATGTGCTCTTCATGCTTTTCCTTCCAAAGGATGTTCTGATCTGGGTTGGAGAGTTGAGCCAGAGGTGATGGTTCCTTCTTGTCCTCACTGATGTAGGGCCATAGCCCAAGCCCACTGGCCTACATCTTGAACCCAGTGGCCCAGTGAGAATAGTTGAAGCTATTGAGGGTAAGCTTCTCATGTGGATATTTTTCAGATTTCGGAAGAGAGTCCGAAGATGATGTCATAGTGATATTGGTGATTGTTAGTGGTTAATGAGAAGTGACAGAGCCAATATTGATATGAACCAGTCAGGAGATATGGCAAGTGAACAAATGTTCGAGAGTTTTAGTCCAAGTTTCTAAAGGGATGTGATATAGTGTTGCTATCCTTTAGCCAGGGCTCATAACCTGTCTGAAGATGAGAGCTAGACATGAGCCTCAGTCATGGATAAAGAGACTAAAATTCTATAGTACTACAAACCTCAGTCACAGATAAAGAGACTACAGATAATGAGTACAGTGATCTAACAATAATGAATAATATACACACCCCAGTCATGGATAAAGAGACTGAGGTGTGTGGACAAGTTTCTCCCATCTTAAATAGTGTTGGAGAAGGGAAAATTGGAATCAGGTACTGTAAAATGTCTCTAATATATATATATGTCACTTTGTTGTCACATACAGGTGGTCAGGCAGATGCTACCAGGTACTCTTGACAAACATGGCCAATGGCTCCTTGGGATGTGGTCCTAGAGGCACTTGATAATATTTGTCAAACTAAGCAAACATCTGAAGTTAGAGATCAGCAGGATACTTAAGATTGAATAGTACTCACCACTGCCTGAAGACAATGTGACAGTCCAGCTGGCGCTGGCCTTGCATAGGTCTATTTCCATTATTGTCTAGCCCCTGTACCACATAGCATGACCACCCCTAACCCTAACACTATTGATATATACAGTTACCAAGGATACTGCACCCTTGCCAGACTATCATGCTGCAGTACTGAGCCATGTTCCACAAGCCAATGCCCATCAAATGCTCATGCCATGCCAACTAGTTCCATTCGGTGTGTAGTATATTCCCATCTACTGCTGCTAATCCCATGGCAAGCCTTATTACATGTAGAGTGTGTGCCGCAGCACATGCAGCACTATTACATATCACTATGGCTAAGTTTCACTTACTCACTACTACTCTCACCTATTGATTCCATGTACTTATGATGTATGATAAAAAGACTGCCGACTTCTCCTCTGTACTACACTCTCCTTCTACCATACAGTGGTAGGAGAAGTCACTATCTACCTTTGGTGTACTACTCATGCACTAGAGTATTCATTCATTATATCTTATATTGTATCACTCATTTGACAGGATCCCTGTACCACTACTGCTATCACTATTCAAAATACATCTTCTTTGAAATCCATTATCTCTAAGAGTTCTTTGATGGTCTTCACTGTCTCACTATCATCATCACTATCAGTGGTATCACTGCTATACTCATCGCTATCACTGTTACCATCACTAAAGCATTGGTATCATCATTATCTCACTGTCACTCTTTGCTGTCCCTTGGCATATAGCACTATCATAGTCATCAGTACATGCTATCACCCTGCTCATTGTTAGCACTTCTCACAGTACCATCGGTATTGTCAGCATCACCAGTATCCATCACACACAGCATGCTTTAGTGTTGGCATCCATGGTTATCATTGTGCTACCAGCAGCATTGCTACTGCTACCTTTGGCAACATCTTATAGTAGTATCACACATTGCACATTAGCATCAGACAAAGTATATTCACTGGCAATCCCTCGGGTTGAACATTCTTGCTCTGCAAGTATAGCAGCTAGGTAGACTTCGACATATACTAGTATAGGTGGTAGTTAGCTATCATACTAGCTAGATTGTAGTCTTTACAATGAGCCCTCCCATTTGCAACCTTTGTCTCAGTTTGTTACGAACTGGGGTGGTGCTGAATATGACTGCCGCAAACAAGCAGTATCGAGAGTCATGGGTTCATAGTACTAACTGGATGAAGGCTTAGTACAGTTCAAGTAAGCGACGAAGACAGTCAAGTGTCTGAGAGAACTAGACTGGCTGAGTCGAATACATTCTACAATGACGAAGGTAGATCTGAGTATTGAGTACACAGAACTAGCTGAGTTGAGGCAAGTAAGTTCGCTTTGGACTAAGGCTTAGGTGTGCTAAGCTTAGATATGATCTTAGACAACTAAGGATTGGAGGTCCTTAGTGAAGGAAGAATCCAGGTAAAACCCAGTAAGATTAGAATGGAGAAATACAGTGTATCTACGAGCATTTATATACTAAAGTAACAAGAGGGCTTTATGGTGGGCTTGTTAGATATACACGGGTTGCATATCCAAGAAGGAAGGCAACAGAGTACAACGTGTTGAACATAAGAAAAGAAAATGAGTCATAAACAGGGCTGAGTCATGTATGCATGTACGGTCAAGTGACCATGGGCGAAGGTGATATACAAGGGAATGATGAAGTAAGCATAGAAGAAAATAGGGGGCATACAACGATTGTAACACAGTCCATCACTGCTTGACATATGCTAACTTGTAGTTGGAGTCAAGAACTGTAACAAAATGAGACATGAACTTAAGCAAAAACTCAATACTTACCTAGACAGATAAAGTAGATGTCCAAGTCACTAGCTTTCTGGTAGTACTTCTCAACATTCTTGAGACCCTTTGTAATAGCATCCACGATTATTGCATATTCTGGATTTCCTGCCATCATCCCCCACACACTAGCAAGACACTCTAGTGTAGGTATGGTCTGCCAGGCTGTTGGGTATGCAACCAACAACAATGATTGCTGTGCAGTTGCAGGTTCCTATAACAATCAGTAAATAAAATAAAAACAGATATACAAATAAGTACCTTGAGGACATCATGCACTAGCCATATCTTTCTCCAGTCAGCTCAATTGAGCTTGAAGTTGCTATATGACTTATTGCACAACTTTGGGACTTCATGGCTCTCATCAGCAAGTAGAGTGAAGCAGTTGACAGCCTGAAAGATGTTAGATACTAAACTGGCAGTTGTACATCTCACTTACCAGGCAAAGAGAAAAGAAGTGCTCAAGGCACTTGAACAAGGAAGGCCCAGCATGTTCTCACCCATGTCAGAATCTTGTGAACAGCAACACCTTCTTCCTCACATGATTTCTTGAAAAATGCTTGAGCTTGCAGTGATTTATGGATCTAGTTATTGGTTGCATCAATGAGAACTTGAAGACAAAAAAAAGAGGACTTTACCTATTCAATGAGTGCCAATGCTTTTCCAACAGTGTTGCCAACATCTAAACCATCCTTGACAATAGCTTCAGGGTCATGTTCCAATGCTGCAAGTTATTCAGTTAAGCTGGCAATACCTTATTGCAAATATCATACTCACTATTGTCATAACAAGTATATTGCTGATATTGTGGCCACTATGGTTGCCTTTGATCTGCATGAAATCAAGTTGCTCATTTCACAGCTCCCACTGCAGTGGTTTGCTGGGAGGACTCCAAATATAATGGCCAGTTACTGAGAAAAATGGTTTGCCAATTATTGATGTCCATGAATCAAATATCATGGAGACCACACTGTCAATATGCTAATGAAATGTTTTAAGACTGGCACCACAATATAAGTAGGTCAAGACTCACCACTAGATGCTCCTTGATATTTCGACCATGGCAATTGCTTGAGACTTAATGGTATCCATTAACTTGGTGCAATGTCCTTTTCAGTCAGGGATGGATGTGCATACTGTAATAAACATTGAAATGCTGGCTTATCAATTAAATTTCAAATGAATACAAATATAAAAAATAACCAATGTACCTCATCTTCCATCACAATGAGTTCCATAATATATTTAAGCAGCCCTTCCTTAGTGAATGCAGGTGGTTTGCAAATGAGCTTACCATTGAGAGTCATTTGTAATTGTGTCATGGTGACACCTTCTCCAGGTGGGATTGCATGAGAGTGCATTGTGATGCTGCAGGCATCACAATGCTCCTCATATACTTGAAAATGTGACTTTTTGTGGCAGACAACATGCATGCATAGCATTAAAATACCTCCATGAAATGTGTGCTTCTGTATGGGTTTACCAGTATTCCTTGTTTGAAAGTTATTAAATGAAATATTGAAAACAATATGGACCACTTACTTGCACAATGTATAGACCCACCCATCAGGTAAGTGGGTAAATATAGTCCTAACATCTGCTGTATGTTCACTTTTTGAAAGCTAAATACAGGCATAAGTCAAGGCCCAAGGAAGACAATAAACATATGAGTAGGTACAGTCAAAGTAGTGCACCCATTCTTGGACTTAGTAGATTCATTGGCCTCATTGTCATCCTCTGGTTGGGGGATCAGCTTGTCAGCAGATGACTCTCCCAGATCAGGCATAGAAGCAGGTGTAGAAGGTACATCTTCATCTTCAGAGTCAAGAGGAGATAAGATTCATTGCATGGCAATTTTCTTGGGTGCTGGATGGTCTGTAGTGCTTGATAAAGCATGCTTCCATGTGCCCAAAGTTGAAGACAGCCTGCAGGCATTGTCAGCATCATGAATACAAGCTGATGGTTTTGAGGGCTGACCAGAGGCTGAGAACCAGCTGTGACTGTTGCTGGGGTGCATCCAGCCTTGAGCAGAATGGTGTGACAGTCCAGCTGGTGCTGGCCTTGCATAGATTCATTTCCATTATTGTCTAGCCCCTATCCCACATAGTGCAACCATCCCTAACCCTACCACTATCAATATATACAGTGATCAAGGATGCTGCTCCCTTGCTGGACTACCATACCATAGTGCCAAGCCATGTTCCATGAGCCAATGCCCATTGAATTCCTATACCATTTCCACTAGTTCCATTTGGTGTGTAGTTTATTCCCATCTACCACTGCTAATCCCATGGCAAGCCTTATTGTCACAACCCTTATAACCACTTAAGGCATGGGCAGAGACTAGGACTCAAACTGAAGGTTATCACAAGAGAGGAGAAAGCAGGTATGTCTTGGTTGCTACTAGATGTAGATACAAGAGGTTTGAACTAAAGAACTACTATGGCAAAACTAGCTAACTATATAGGCATATTGAAACTGAGATA
>MU173125.1:0-19489 GCA_016695475.1 Suillus decipiens | reverse complement strand
CTAGTCTGTCTTCATCATCTGAAGCATAGTACTCTTTTGTACTACGACACTGATACCATTGTCGATTGCCACTCTCTTTTGAGCAGTCATCAATGAGCCCACCCCAGTCGTAACAAAAGATTCAAGTCCTTCACATGCCACACATCTGTGAGCGCCAGACACCAGATCCCCCAGACACCACTGAATTCAGCCAGATTCACCACAAAGCAAACCCTGAATCTGCCACGAAGCAGTCCAGATCAAAGCTTGCTTATTACAGACAAGTACCACCGATACCAAAGACAGCATGTCCGGATCAGTAAAGATCACCACACCAGAACTCAAGGCCAGGTTACCAAGTCAATTCGACAGAACCCCCACAGATGCCAAGAGGTGGTTATATTCAGTAAAGACCTATCTCTCCATCAACAAGACTTACTACGACACCGATGAGAAGCAGATCACTACTGCCCTCACCTACATGAAAAATGGGACAGCGGGAGCATGGGCTCTCAACTATTACTCCAAAGTGTTCGAAGCAGAAGAAGCATGGGGAAAGTTCGAAGATTTTGAAAAGAGTTTCAAAGCATCGTTTGTCACCGCCAATGAAAAGGTCAGCGCTATGACAAAGATGGGACACATTAAACACACTGGTAACCTTACAGAGTATATCTCCGAATTCCACACCCTTATGGCTGAATTGGCCCTCAAAGAGAGTACCGCTCTCATCTATTTCTTTGAGCAAGGACTTAAGCCCGGTCTCCAATGTGCCATCTGTCAGATGGAAACAGTCCCCGTCACCATCAAATCCTACATCTCTGCCACCATTGTCCAGAACTCTAACTGGGAGCGGTATGCTGCAGTAAGGAAAGGAGAAGGGAATGGGAAGAAGAAGAATGGACACAAGTATGTCCCTAACTCCAAGAGATCTGACCCCAACGCCATGGAGGTCAATCGCCTTACTGAGGCCGATAGAAAGGAGTATATGAGGAAAGGACAGTGCTTCCACTGTGCCCAGATGGGACACTGTGCCAATCAGTGCCCGAAGAAAAAGGTCCCTGTTAGGAAACAGGAGATCTAAGAAGAAGGAGAAACTGAGGAAGAAGAAGCCTGAAGGCTTGCTGAGGATTTTTAATTTGGGAAGCTGAGTTGATGACAGACTTCCCTATTGTACCCTTACAACTTGTATGCAAAGTAGGAGAAAGAAAGGAAATGTGCATCCTGATTACCCTTTTCTCCCAAATCCATAAGGATCCAGTTGAAACCACAGCAGTTATAGACTCAGGAGCCGCCGGAACATTTATATCTGATCAGTTCGTCAAGGACCACTGCATCCAAACTCACCCCCTTAAGAAGCTCTTTGCAGTAACCACTGCTGATGGGAGTTATTCAAAAGGAGGGTTGATTTCCAGATACTGCATGCTTCACATCAAGATCAATGAGCGCGTTATGTTTAGAAAATTCAATGTCATGCGACTTGGATGACGCAATCAAATCCTCCTCAGAATTCCCTTGCTTAAAGCCATGAACCCTGTTATAGACTGGGCAGCAGAAACACTACGGCTCCCAGCTACAGAATGATCTAAAGAAGTCAAATACAGTATCAATGATGGAAGGAAAGCCAATAAACTCAAACCATTCTTCCGTCCCGATATGACGCCTAGATGGGCCCAATCAAGGCTTAGGAAAGCTGGCCCGAAGGAAGAACCCTCCTTGAGGAGTGCAGAACCCCAGCCCATGGAAGTGGATGAAATGCCAAAGGGGGTGCCGCTACCACTGAGAGAAGAAAGGGAGATATCAAGGCCAGCGTCACCTATGTTAGAAGAACCTAAACCAGTGCCTCCAAAACTCAGAGACCTCCGACCGATATCACCCATAATAAGGCTGAAGAAGAGGATGATGGAGCTAGAAGAATCATTCCATCCAAAACCTGCTGTCAAAGAACAGCGACCCATCAAGGAACAGAAGAAGAATAAGAGGAAGGTGGAGCTAGAAGAATCATTCTGCCTAGCACCTGCTGTCAAGAAACAGCGACCGATTGAGGAGCAAAAGAAAGGAAAAGGAAGGCCAACCGAAGCATCAGTACTGAGCAAAGAAATCCTATGCCTCCCCCTTTTTCATCTATCGAAGAGATCCCCGATGAAGAAGTGACACCAGCTCTCCTCCCTACCGAGGAAGATGATAATCCATCAGTCTTCGATATGAAAGATGATGTTTGGATGGACATGTTAGAAGAACTGGTCCAAAATGTTGCAGATTATCCTTTGGAAGAAGGAGAATTTTTAGTGGAATATGCACTTAACAGTGAAATGGTCAGGATTATAGAAGACATCTCTATGGATACACCTCTCATGCGTGACAGAACGTCCTATGCTGAACAACAAGCAGTGCCCCTTAAATTCAGCAGTAAATCACAAGAGTTCGCCACAGCAGAGAAGGAAGTGAAGAAGAAGAGTTTCGAAGAACTGGTACCCGCCTATCTCCACAACTTCACCGATGTATTCGCCAAAGACGGTCTTAACCACTTACCACCCGAACGACCAGGGACCGACCACTGTATCGAAACGAAACCAGGATATGTCCCCTGAGTTTCGAAAATTTATCTGCTATCGCCAAAGGAATGAGAGGCTGTGAAGACCTTCATCGATGAGAATCTCACCAAGGGATTTATATCAGAATCAAAATCCCCACAGGCAAGCGGGTTCTTCTTTGTTGGAAAGAAGAGCAGAGATCTTAGATCCACGCAAGACTACCAGTATATCAATGAATGGACCATGAAGAATGCCTACCCTCTTCCTCTACCAACATCACTTATCACCCGACTTCATAAAGCTAAGTACTTTACGAAGATGGATATCCAATCAGGGTATAACAACATCAGGATACACCCTGACGATCGGTGGAAGGCAGCCTTTACCATGGAGTTCAGACTCTACGAGCCAAACATAATGTTCTTTGGTCTATGTAACTCACTGGCAACATTCCAAGTGTATATGAACCGCACATTCCAACAAGAGCTAAATGAAGGATGGCTAATTGTTTATATGGATGACCTCCTTATCTTCTCGAACGACCTAGAGGAACATTGAAAGAGAACACATCAGATACTGGAAAAGCTACGCAGAGAGACTTTATTCTGCAAACCCAAGAAATGCACCTTCGATGCAGAGGAAGTTGAATATCTGGGTATGGCTATCCGCCCTGGACAAGTAACATCGGACATAGAAAAAGTGGAGGGAATCAGGAAGTGGGAAGTACCGAAGAATGTCTCAGAAGTCCGGTCGTTTTTAGGGTTCTGCAACTTTTACCGCTCTTTTGTCCCCCACTACTCTGACATCGCATGGCCCCTAGTAGATCTCATGAAGAAGGACAACAAGTTCACCTGGACAGGAAAGGAGCAGGGTGTCTTCGATGCATTGAAATATGTGTTTATGACAAAACCAGTATTACAGAACCCAGATCCAGCTAAGCAGTTTGCAATCGCTACTGACACTTCCTTAGTGGCCACTGGAGGAGTTCTCTTGCAGACAGATGAGAATGGAGTTTACCACCCATGTGCCTATCTTTCACAGTCACTCAACCCGGCAGAGCGCAACTATCAGATCTTCGACTGCGAACTCTTAGCAGTTATCAGAGCACTCACTGAATGGAGACACTACTTGGAAGGAAACCCTCACCCAGTCATTGTGTTCACAGATCATAAGAACTTGCTTTATTTCAACACAGCACAGAAACTCACTCGTCGCCAAGCCTGTTGGCAGATGTTCCTGTTAGAATATGATCTTGAACTACACCACATCACAGGAAGTAAACTCGCAGCACCGGATGCCCTCTCTCGCAGACCTGACCATGGGACAGGCAAGGACGATAATACAGATCAGGTCCTTCTCCCTGACTCCATGTTTGTCTGTCTCCTAGATATTGACCTTTCCAATACCCTCCACTCCTTGGACCCCCTCAACGACCCGGTATTCAAAACTGCATCCGACGCCCTTGATGGTGTATGCCTTCCTCCTATGAAATTGGTGCTGTCCAATTGAAAGATTGAAAAGGATATCCTGTACTACAAGGATCGTGCATACATTTCCCCCATGCACTGCTCCGACATCCTTGCCAGGTATCATGACCACCCCACCGCGGGTCACCCCAGCTGGTTTAAGACCAAAGAATTGGTCAAATGGGAAGCTTGGTGGCCCGGTATGGGTTCCTATATCAGGAAATACATTGATGGCTGCGCCCTATGCCAGCAGATGAAGGCTGATACCCATCCAGTCTGACTGCCTCTCACGCCGATCTCATCGTCTGCAATGTGCCCCTTTGCCCAACTCTCAGTTGATCTCATTACCGACCTCCCTGTATCTGGGGGCTGTGCCAGTATTATGGTCATGGTAGACCATGGGCTTATGAAGGGGGTAATCATTACCCCATGTCACAAAACAATCACATCAGAAGGGGTAGCCAAATTATTCCTGAAACACATGTACAGAAGGTTTGGGCTCCATGATAAGGTCATTTTGGACAGAGGACTGCAATTCCTATCCAGATTCTCGAAGGAGCTAGCAAGGCTTCTAGAATATGACATTGCACCGTCCACAGCATACCACCCTCAGACAGATGGCCAGACAGAATGTCTCAATCAAGAACTAGAAATGTATCTCCAGATATACTGCCGGAATAACCCTGAAGATTGGGTAGAACACCTACCCATAGCTGAATTCATGCATAATCATAGAAAGCACGATGCTAGGAACACGTTGCCATTCTTCTTGATGATGGGATATGAGCTGCGTGCCATCCCACATTTAATCCCCGATTCACCTGTGCTGACAGCCGAGGAATGCGTCCACATGCTACAGAAGATCAGAGAGGAAGCAATCTCATGCCACAACCTAGCCATGCAAAAGATGGCAGAATGATCATACAGGCAGAAGTATACCCCATGGAAGATAGGAGATAAGGTTTGGTTATCGGCAGAGAACTTGCGCCTGAAGCTACCATCTAAGAAGCTTACACCCAAACGATACGGACCATTCCCGATCAAAGCTGTATTATCCCCAATCACATTTACACTCCAGCTCCCAAAGCAGTGGAAGATTCACAACACATTCCATGCTTCTCAGTTATCATCCTATAGCGAAAATGACGTCCACGGACTGAACTTCCTAGAACCCACCCCAGACGTCATCGAAGAAGAAGAATACGAAGTAGAAGCGATACTCACCCATAAAGGGAACAGCAAGCGCCAATGATACCTGGTGACATGGAAAGGGTATTCATCAGCGGACAATGAGTGGATACCAGAAGAGAACTTGGAGAATGCTGAGCGGACTTTGAAAGCATATAAAAGACGACACAACCTGTGAGGTGGTCTTCCAACACAAACCACTATCAACTTCTGTTCAGACCCACCTTTTACTCAGCTAGATGCCTTCTGCCATTTACATCTCATTGACCCTATCTTCACCCAATGCCTCCACGACCACGACAACAACAGAATCATCCATCTCTCAATTCACCAATACCAATAACACAGACGCCCTTGTCACCCCAGTCCATCACCGCTCCCCCATCACTCACGATTATGCTTGCCCCATCGCTGTCGTCACAACCCCCACAGAGGACCATGTCTGCGACACCAACACTGAACGGTTCACCCGTTACCTCGACAACCTTGAAGAATACACCTTCATTGAAGCCGTGCTCATGTGCGAAGAGTACGCCATCGAAGTCGACAACATCATCGTCAGAAGGGACGCCTTTGCCGCCTCCCTCATCATCCACATCATCCGAAACACCATATTTATGGAACAATGGGCAAGACGGATCTCCAAGCAAGAGATTCATCTTAGCATTATGCACTTACAGAGGCGTATTAGGGCTCATGCTCTACACCTTCTGCCTTGTGGCTTTGAGGAAGACCTTAGAGAAGCTATACAAGTCATTAATGAAAGATCAGCAGGAACTCTTAGACCGCATAGCCCAGACTTGGCGGTCAAGTCAAGCCGCATTGCTCTCACAGATTCCACTTTCCCTGCAAATCCTCATTCTACTATTAGCAACCTTGTGGGTTTGCTGGCCGCCATCCAAAGCGCCACAGAGACCACCTCCACCATCGTTGACAGCATCCAACAAACTGTTGAAACCTCTTGCGAGGCACAAGATGCTATTAATGATGTAGTAAATGTACTATGAGGACAGGAATCTTTGGAACTGCCAGTACGAACGGTGAACCCTATCAACACCATCATCCACACTCAGACCACTCTGTCCACACACCACCGCTCTCGCACCCCATCACCAGAAGTCTTCAAGACTTGGACAGAAGACCACCCCACAGGATTATACTCCCCTGCTCCTGTATCCCCAACTCTCCCACCAGTGGTAGTAAAACTACCAGAATTTGTACCAGTCTCGGCACTAGGTGCCACATCCCCATCATCTCAAAGCGAGCTCATAGCCACTGCGGAGAAAGAAGAAGAAGAGGTATGGCCTGTGCCTGAACCTAGAGATAAAGGCAAATGCCCCTTTCATGCCCGTATCCCATGTGACTCGCACCTGATTATGAAGACTAGAGCAGCGGGAAAGAGACGTCGCTCGCAAAGTCAAGATCCTGCTTATGGTCATGTCACTGTCACCCCACCTCTATGTGCGACCACTTCCAATCCCGATGAAAATCACACATGTTGTATCTGCAAAGGTGTTGGTCATAGACACAAGAACTGCGACGAATACCACCATGTGTATTGCCACACAATCACCCCTGGACATTTGTCCATTTATTGTCCCTTGCTGAAAGGCAAAGATGTCAGATTTCCATACAAAGATTTCCGTCACCCCAACTTCTACACTGTGCTTGCAGCCCTCAAGCTAGAAGAAGACGAGAAGTACGCTCGCGCTTGCCAGGAGCAAGACGAGGCTCGTGCTATTGAAAATGACTATGATGAAGATGGCCATTACATCTCCGATGACCCTATCTACTGGGCTAATCAGAATGAATGAAGAACAGTGTCTTCACCTTAACAATAGGGGTAATGTTACAATCACTGTATGCCCCTATTCATTTCTTTTCTGCTTATGTCACTATTACCTTATTGGTTGTACTTCTACATGCTCTGCTCTTCTCTCACAATCACTTGATCGTATGTTTACACTTCATTCTATTCTGTTCCATGATATTCCAATGATGACATCATTCTATGATGTTCTGTTGACTCATACCTTCCACGATGTTCTACCATATTCCATTGACTCATGTCATTGTATACTATACATGGTTAACTACTGTTTACATCCCTCTCAGACCTGCCCTAAAGTCTTTATGCACTTTAGTATTTAAAGGCCTTCCTGTACTTGTAGATACTTCACTTGAATCTTACTGGGTTTTACCTGGAACATCCTTTGCTAGAGCCTCTCAACTCTAGTTGTCATTGAAGTCGTCTTTCGAAGTCTTAGCACTCCTAAGTCTTCGCCGAACATGATTATATTTGACTCAGCCAGTCTAGTCCTCTCTAGTACTAGTCTGTCTTCATTGTCTGAAGCATAGTACTCTTTTGTACTACAACGCTGATACTGTTGTCAATTGCCGCTCTCTTTTGAGCAGTCGTTAACGAGCCCACCCCAGTCATAACAGTTTCATGAATCGATCAACGACAACAAAAATGCTATCACACCCTTCACTCTTTGGTAAATCCACTATCAAATCACATGTGATCATTTGCCAAGGTCCTTCTGGAACTTCATTTGGCTGTAAAGGTCCCATTGGTTTGCTAGGATAGACCTTTGTTTGTCTGCAATGATCACAACCATCTACATAGTCATGGATATATTTTGTCATTGAAGGCCACCAATAATTTCTGGAAACTAATTCTAAGGTTTTAGCATGTCCAGGATGTCCAGCCGGTGGTGAGTCATGGAATAACTCTAGAAACCTCGAAATAACACCAATCCATCTTCAACATTCCATTCTTCAACTCCTCTTCATAATTGCACCGGTGCTGCTTTTAGCGTTTCTAGTGCTTTCATTACTTCAGGCTCTTGTTCTGTACATTGTCTAATTTTTTTCAGAAAAGATTTCTCTCCTTTGATAAGAACTTGGCCTCTTTTAGCAGCATTGACTTTGAAAAATTCCGGTTTAAGCAAAATATGATCAGAATTGTCATTTTCTACCCCCCCTCTGTGGTCTGATCTCCAAGACAAACGATCAGCTTTATCATTGACTACACCAGGTTTATGTTGGAGCGTAAATTCATACTCCACTAGGAACAAAATCCATCTAGCTTGCCTTCTTGTCAATTTGTGGCTCGTCATGAAATACTCAAGATTTTTATGATCTGTCCAGATCTCCACAGGATGAGGTGCTCCCTGCACATAGTGCCTCCACTCTTCTAACATGCGAATGATTGCTAATAATTCTTTGTCATGAATGTCGTAATTTCATTCTGCATCATTCATTGACTTCGAATAATAAGCGATAGGATGCCATAGGCCATCTTCCATGAGTTGAGAAAGAACTGCTCCAGTTGCATAATCAGAAGCATCTGTTTCTATCTTTTTCTTTTTCTCAACATCTGGCATTACAAGGACTGGAGCTTCTGTGAAGTGTTTCTTCAGTTCATCGAACGCATTCTGTTGTTTCTCCGTCCAATTCCATGGAACATCTTTTCTTAGCAAATCATTCATTGGTCTGGCTATATCCGAGAACCCCAATATGAATCTTCGATAGAAGTTGGCAAAACCCATGAATGCTTGTATATCTTTTATGCATTTGGGAACAGGCCATTTCAATACTCCTTCTACTTTCACAGGATCCATAGATACATTGCCTTTTTCCACGATCAACCCTAGGAATTCAACTTTACACTGTTTGAAGCTACATTTTTCTGGCTTCAAAAACAGGTCGTTTTCCTTTAGTCATTTGAGTACTTCTCACACGACACTTTGGTGTTGTTCTCTATTTCCATTTGTAAAGACCAAGATGTCATCAATGTAGACAACGACCATCTTTCCATCAATAAGATCTCTAAATATTTCATTCATCATTGTCTGGAAAGTTGCTGGAGAGTTTGTCAAACCGAAGTACATTACGGTTGGTTCATGATGACCAAAAGGCGTTTTGAAAGCTGCTTTCCACTCGTCTCCTTCTTTCATCCGAATGTTATTGTATCCCCATCGTACATCCATTTTGGAGTACATCGTGGCACCAGTTAAAGCATCAATTAAATCTTGAGATCTTGGTAATGGATACGCATTTTTAACCATTTTCTCATTGAGCTTTCTGTAATCCATAACTGGTCGCAATTTGCCATGTTTTTTGGCCACAAAGAAGAAAGGTGCTGCAACAGGGGATTGTGAATCTCTGATATGTCCTAATGCAGTCTCAGTTTTTAACCAATTTTTTAATGTGTCCATTTCTTTTGGTGATAAGGGATATGGTTTCACATTCGGTGGAAGATCATTCTCATCTTTTAGATCTATCGCATGATCCCACTTCTTCCTTTCAGGAAATCTCTTTGATTCCTCTTCTGAGAACACTCCTAGGTAATCATGAAGCCATTCTGGAACCATTTCTTCTACTGACTTCTTTTTCTTCGTAGCTTCTTCTGCTACTTTTTGTTTTGTGGCGATAGAAGCTTTATACCTAATCCAGATATTCTCAGGACTATCTTCGTCTTCTACTTCTTCCACCATTGCCCTTTTCTTTGCCATGCCTTCGTTGTCATCTTCCTCTTCTGTGGGAATCAGATCTGGCAAGTCTTCCTTTTTTTGGAATTTACGTTTTTCTTTATTTTTTTGTCTTTTTTCTTTTTTAGAGTCACACTTAACCGGACATCTAGATAAGGAAAATCGTCCTGCATTCCAGTCAATCTCAGGATTATGATACCTCAGCCAATCTATGCCAATAATAACATCATTGCTTCTGAGATCAGTAACCATGAAGGCTGCTTTTTCTTCTTCATGATCTCCAACCTTTAGTCCTAATTCAGCAAAATGAGTCATTGATCCAGCGGCATTTAGCAAGCCATCAATGTTTTTGACTGGTATGGGATGCAATAATTTACGACATCCAACATCATTGTCTTTGACAAATCTCTCACTTATAAATAATGTTGATGCACTGCAATCCACAAGTGCTTTTACATCTCCTTGTCTGTTCTTTCCTTTCAATATAACCAGAATGTAAAAATGTTCAGATTTAGATTGTATATACACTTCAGTTACATCAGTGAAAGTAGAAAGAATAGAGAAACAATTCTTTGGGTCTAGGTCCGCAGACTCTGACTTCAACCCTTCTAAAAACCCTTGCCTTCTTTAGAGGCGAGCCACTGCTCAAACCACTTTGGGGCCTTGGATTCTTCTTCAGCAGACGATGCCTTCACTTGTGCTGGTTTCGGCGCCTCTTTACAGTTCCTAGCCATGTGGCCTTCTCCACCGCATCTGTAACATTTGAAAGCACCAGGCTTTCCTTGTGGTTTGGGAGCATTTCATTGTCTCCCAGAGTCGATGTCCATAGAATCACTGTCTTTGGGTCCAGCCCTTGAGGAAGAAGGAACTGCACTAGTAGACTTGGGAGTCCACCAGGTATTTCACTTCTTATCTGCATCCAACTCTTCAAAGTTTTGCCTAGCTTCAACTGCTCTTTCAACCAACTTATTGAAAGTGTTTTTCTCTTTGAGCGCAACATGTGCAAATTGTTCTTTGATTCGGGATTGAAGGCCGGATCAGAATTTGAGGCGGAGGTCGTAGTCTGAGAAGTTTGTGAAAACAGACTTCTGTTTGAAGGATGCAACATATTCTGGTACTGTACTAGAGCCTTGCCTAAGGGTCTCTAGTTCTTGGATGGCCTTTGTTTCTTTGTTTTCATCTTTGAACATGCATGAGAATTCTTCCATGAAAGTTGCAAAGATTAATTCTCCTGCAGCTTGTTGCTTAACATAGGGTTCTGCCCATTTTCTGGCATTTCCCTTTAGATATGACAAAAGAAGCGAAAGGTGTTGTTGTTGCATGGCATTGGGGTATTGCGAAAGATAAAGTGAAACTTGTGCCAAGAATGTTTCAATATCGATGGAGTCTTTCTCTCCAGTAAACTCTGTAGGTTTGGCAATTTTCAGAGCTCCTCCAGGTTTTGTAGATGGAGTTGAGTTTGAAGTTCATCATTTTGTTCTGATAAATCATGATTTAGATCTTGAATCCTTCGGAGTTGCTCTTGCATGGGAGTGAGTGCTTGTTGTACCATGGTATTGATGTATTGCGCCAATTCTTGGGCATTCTTGGCAGGAACAGCAGACATAGTACCAGTTGTTTTCTGGAACCCGATTCACTGATGTCTGTGGTTGACTAGTCGTAATGGTCAACCTGAATAGCAAAGATGATGAAAAGAGGAATGAGGAAAAAGATACGTAAAATGGAAAACTGAGCAGTCCCCAATATCTGATCAGATCTACCTCATACTCAGGTCCTAAAGGGTTCTTTAATCAACCCAACTAGGTGCTTCCCTATTTACTGACTAAAAAAGAATGTATGTAAAGGTTTTCATAAATCTTCCAAGTGAGAAAAACTCCAGGGACAGGTGCTCTTCCAGCCGAAGCTGACAAGTGACCATCTATCGTGAACAAGGAGACAATTCCACTAAATACTCGGAAAGAAGACTAGACCTTCTATTGTATGAAAGTGAAAATGTAACATAAAAGTGAAACTATAGTAGAGCTCAGCAGGCAGGGTCTTGGGCCAGCACTGAGGTCATGGATCAAACGCCTAATGTCATCTGTCCTCCGTATACTGGCAGCAGCAATGTAAGGCTGGGCCTGGTAGAGGTCTACTAACTACGAAGGATGTATGTATGAATGCATTCAAAGTGAACAAAAAGATGATGTGAAGAATGTGATTTATACTGTCCTCAACAACCAATGTGCTGTTGGAGGCAAGTATAGAGATGATAGGACTTCTTGAAGTAGATGTCAGCAGTTGCTGAGACCGACGTCAAAAAGAAGTGATGCAGCAGTATGCAAGTCGGAGTCCCCTATAGTTCAAACCTAATGTCACAACCCTTATAACCACTTAAGGCATGGGCAGAGACTAGGACTCAAACTGAAGGTTATCACAAGAGAGGAGAAAGCAGGTACATCTTGGTTGCTACTAGATGTAGATACAAGAGGTTTGAACTAAAGAACTACTATGGCAAAACTAGCTAACTATATAGGCATATTGAAACTGAGATACAAACTGAGTCTGAAACTACTAGCCAATCAGAAAATAGAAAGGAGAATCGTACGATGTGATATTGTGACATTGTTTGATGACATCATAATGACATCATATTCTAGAAGATTCTGAGATCACATGACACTATCTTATCTTATCTTATCCGATAGCATCATAGAAGATTTCTTCGTCTTCATCAGGAAGTTCGACTATAGAAGCGGATGTAGGAATTTCATTAAGGTTAGGGTTTGTCTTAGCGCTGGGTTTAGATGCTTTGGGGAGATTAAGAAAAGAATAATGGTTTGTATGAGGAATTCGTGACACTTATTACATGTAGAATGTGTGCCACAGTACATACAGCACTATTACATGTCACTACAGCTAAGTTTCACTTACTCGCTACTGTTCTTGCCTATCGATTCTGCATACTTATAATGTATGATAAAAGACTGCTGACTTCTTCTCTGTACTAGGCTCCCCTTCTACCATATGTTGGTAGGAGAAGTCACTTATATTATTTCTTACATTGTATCACTTGTTTGATGGGATTCTTGTACCGCTATCACTATCACTATATGAATACATCTTCTTTGGAAATCTATCATCTCTGAATTCTTTGATGGTCTTTGCCATCCTGCTATAATCATCGCTATCACCGCTACTCATTGCTATCATCAGTATTATTGCTAAAACATTGCTATCATCATAGTCTTGCCATTGCTCATCGCTCGAGCTCCACTGTCCCTTGGCATATGATGCTATCATAGTCATCAGTATGTGCTATCACTCCACTCATTGTTAGTGCTTCTATTGGTACATCAGTATCGTCGGTGTAAAGACTACAATCTAGCTAGGCTGATAGCAAACTACCCCCTAGACTAGTATATGTCGAGTGCTTGCCTAGCTGCTATTCTTGCAGTGCAAGAATGTTCGACCCAAGGGGTTGCAGGTGAATATACTTCATCAAATGCTACTACAAGACGTGTGATGCTCCTATAAAGTGATCCCGAAGCTAGCGGTAGTGTTGCCACTGATAGCACTGCATGTTCCGTGGATGCTGACATTAAGTGCTGCGCGAAAGATAGATACTGATAGTACTGGTGGTACCATAGATGCTGTGAGGGGCGCTAATGAAGAGCGTGAATGATAGCATATGCTGACAACCATGATAGCGCAGTATGCTGAGGGACAATGAAGAGTGATAGTGAGAGAACAATGAATCCAATGATGCTGATGAATCCCAGTGCTTAGCAAAGATAGCAGTAAGTGAAGCATCGAGAGTGAAGACCATCAAAGGGTCTATTAGAGATATTTGGATTTTAAAGAAGATATATTTGCGTATAGTGAGAGCAGTAGCAGTATGGGAATCCTGTCTAATGAATGATATGATATAAAAGTGATTGTAAGTGACTACTCCTACCGCTGTACAGTAGAAGGGGAGTGTCCAACAGAAGAGAAGTCAGCAGTCTTTTATCATACATCATAAGTATGCAGAATCAATAGGTGAGAGTAGTAGCGAGTAAGCGAGACTTAGCCCTAGCAATATGTAATAGTGCTGCATATGCTGCAGCACGCATTCTACATGTAATAAAGCTTGCCATGGGATCAGCAGCGGTAGATGGGAATGTACTACACACCAAATGGAACTAGCTGGTATGGCATGGCATTCAATGGGCATCGGCTCGTGGAAATGTGTCTCGGTACTGTGGTATGGTAGTCCAGCAAGGGAGCAGTAACCTCAGTAACTGTATATATCGATAGTGCTAGGGTTAGGGGTGGTCGCTGTGACAGTCTAGCTGGCGCTAGCCTTGCATGAGTCCATTTCCATCATTTGTCTAGCTCCTATACCAAATAGTGTGACCATCCCTAACCCTAGTGCCATCAATATATACAGTTACCAAGGTTACTGTGCCCTTGCCAGACTACCATACCACAGTACCAAGACACATTTCCATGAGCCGATGCCCACCAAATGCCCATGCCAGGCCAACTAGTTCCATTTGGTGCATAGTACATTCCCATCTACCGCTGCTGATCCCATGGCAAGCCTTATTACATGTAGAACACATGCCACAGCACATACAGCACTATTACATACTGCTAGGGCTAAGTCTCGCATACTTGCTACTACTCTCACCTATCAATTCCGCATACTTATGATGTATGATAAAAGACTGCTGACTTCTCCTCCATTTGACACTCCCCTTCCACCATACAGCAGTAGGAGTAGTCACTTACAATCATTTTTATATCATATCATTCATTAGATGGGATTCCTGTACTGCTACCACTCTTGCTATACACAAATATATCTTCTTTGAAATCCAAATATCTCTGATAGACCCTTTGACAGTCTTCACTCTCAACGCTTCACTTACTGCTATCTTCGCTAAACACTAGGATTCATTGGCATCATTGGATTCATTGTTCTCTCACTATCACTCTTCATTGTCCCTCAGCATACTGCGCTATCATGGTTGTCGGCATATGCTATCATCACACTCTTCATTAGCACCCCTCACAGCATCTATGGTACCACCAGTACTATCAGTATCTATCTTCCACACAGCACTTAATGTCAGCATCCATGGAACATGCAGCGCTATCAGTGGCAACACTACCACTAGCTTTGGGATCACTTTATAGGAGCATCACACATCTTGTAGTAGCATTTGACGAAGTATATTCACCTGCAACCCCTTGGGTCGAACATTCTTGCACTGCAAGAATAGCAGCTAGGCAAGCACTCGACATATACTAGTCTAGGGGGTAGTTTGCTATCAGCCTAGCTAGATTGTAGTCTTTACATCGCACTATGCAGTATAGGGGTTAGGCAATAATGGAAATGGACTCATGCAAGGCTAGCATCAGCTAGACTGTCACATCGGCATCATTGATATACATCATACTCAGCATGCCTTAGTATCGGCATCCATGGCATTAGCAGTGCTATCAGCAGCATTGCTACCACCACCTTCAGCAACTCCTAAAAGTAGTATCATGTGTTTTACATTAGCATTTGGCAGAGAATATCCACAGGCAACCCCTTGGGTCAAACATTCTTACCTTGCAAGTATAGCAGCTAGGTAGACTTCGACATATACTAGACTAGGTGGTAGTTTGCTATCAGTTTAGCTAGATTGTAGTCTTTACAACAGAGAAGCCATCCTTTATAGATGTAGTTGAAGATGATGGCTGGGTGGAAGATGAGACCTGGGGCAATGGTACTTTGTCATCAGGATCATTAAAGGAAGTAATATCAGAAGCATCCTTGAGGGAGCCAGCAGGATTGAGAGCACAGCAGTCTTCAGACATCTTCAGGCATATAACTCACAATTTCATTGTTGGCACCTTGTTTTATGCAATAATCATTTAGCCCCTATACTGCATAGTGTGACCACCCCTAACCCTACTGCTATTGATATATACAGTTACCAAGGATACCAGTGTAAAGACTACAATCTAGCTAGTATGATAGTGAACTATCACTTATATTAGTATATGTTGAAGTCTGCCTAGCTGCTATACTTGCAGAGCAAGAACATTTGACCCAAGGGGGGAACTGGTTGGATATAGTCCAAAATGCCTAAATTGCCACCTGAGATAGGGGCCAATGATAGCAATGAAGTTGCCGAAGGTGCCAAGATGGTTTCTGAAGGTAGCATGATGTATGCCAAAGCTGCATGTGGCATGAGAAAATATTACTAAGCAGCAGTGAAGCGGTATAGTGGTATAGTGAAGGTATTGTGTGCAGCGAGATAAGGATCTATTGTGATTTTTGATAATGATTGTATTTTGTATAAGGATTGAAAATTATACCAAAAGGTAATAGTGACTTCTCCTACCAAGTGTACAGTAGAAGGGTAGTAAAGTACAAATCTTGGTAGGTAGGAAATTATATATCTAAGTAATAGCTATGGAGACAGAAGGGATAGGAAATGACACAATAGACATGTAATAAGGATGTACTACATGTTACAAAACATAAGGTAAGGAAATTTACGTACCAGCACAGCTAGGTGGACATAGGACAGAATGGAATTCTTGAGCCTTTAGGTTGCCTAATGGGTCTTGGCAAGTTGCCGGAGCTGTGCATGGCACAGGAAAGTTGCCATAGGGTGGCTGCTAAGCAGCAATGAGGCTGCTGGAGCTCAGAATGGAACTGGAGATAGGGGTAACACAGGTAAATTGAGCTTGGTAAGGGATGGAGAGGCTGAGGGGTATGGATCATGATAGAAAAATACTTCAGGCTTGATACCTATATGATAATGGGGTCATACAAGCCTATAGCAAGTTTGAGTGGCACACCACACACTACAGAGAAGGATTGCATGCACAGCAGTCTAAGCGAGAAAATAACATCAATCAAATTTTCAAAAAAGTTGCTGAACTCTGTTGGTCTTTATGAAGCTTATCCACCAGTAATCAGGCTAATTAGACTCAGTGGGCCTGATGGTGGATCTAGTTAGACTGGCTTTTAGTTGTAGCCACCCAAATCACAGAAAACCTATATCATCAAAATCTGCAGGAACACAATTGGACAAAAACACATTTGTAATATTTCTGACCACTCTACTCTTGCATCCATGATTCAACCTGTTCACAAATCATTGACATAGCATATATACTTGTTTTTCATGAAAAGATTGATAACTAGAACAACAAGTCTCAGCAAGTGGGAACAAATGCTATAGCACTGACTATGTACCTAGAACAACAAGTCTAGTCTATATCAGTATGAAGTCTAAATACAAGTCTGAAAGATACACATACCTCAGTGAGTGGGAACAAATGCTAAGGGAAAACATACAAGTGACGAAGTGCTACTAATAGACTATAGTATATGGAATGATGGTTACATAATGGTGGCTTGAATGATGAAGGTGAATCACTCTATTACTTCTTCCATAGTTCTTGCTTCACAGAATCTATAACAGCCAACAAATATCAGGTCAAAATGAACCAGAGATTGTGTTGATACTTGATATTTCTACTGATAAGGCACCTACCATATTCAAAGCATTTGAGATACCATTTCAAATATATTCAGTATCATGTATCTAGGGGTACTATGGGTGCCAGGGGTCTTGTACATGCCTCAAGGTAAGATAGGGCTCTTGCACAACCAACCAACCTGTGATACCTCATGACACCATGTGACCCAATGTGACCAATGTAAACATACAGTGACTAGTGTGTGACTCAAAACAATGACTAGGAGCAGTGAGTAGTGCATTGTAAGTACTGATGCTATGTATCATATCAACTGTGCAATGGAGTTACTTCTAATCAATGAATTAATAGTTATGTGTTGTTGTGTACAGTAGATTATATGAAATGATGATGAATAATACTTTACAGTCCAGCTTTCTCAAGCTCAGTGAGAATAGAGTAAGGGAGGACTCGATGACCTCTGTATTTCTTGCTTGCCAATGCTGCTTGCTTTCCTGTCTGTCTCTTTGTTGGTAGGAGAGTTGATGTCCACAAACTGACAAGGATGTTAGACATAGAAAACAAGTGTAGTGTCTCAGAGTCTGAAGCTTACCTTTGCTTGTGCCTGGTTGAGCCTGGTTCTCTTGGTGTTCCTTGTAGCATATTAACTAAGATTCTTTAAGTTATCCAGTGCACACTTTGGCATTGTGCAGCCTGCAGTGTGCACGTGATAGTCTGAGGATGCAGACATGGAGGTGCAGGTTTACCTTTTTTGTAGTGTTACTGTCACAAATTCCAAATACAAACCATTATTCTTTCCTCAATTTCCCTAAAGCATCTAAACCCAGTGCTAAGACAAACCCTAACCCTACCGAAATCCCTATATCTGCTTCTATAACCAAACTATCTGATGAAGATGAAGAGGTCTTTTATGATGCTATTGGATAAGATAAGATAGTATCATGTGACATATCATGTGACCTTAGAACCTTCTAGAATATGATGTCATCAACAATGTCACAACATCACATCATACAATTCTCATTTCTATTTTCTAATTGGCTAGTAGTTTAGAACTCAGTTTGTATCTGTCATATTCCATACATCCGATCTCAGATCCAATCAGATCCAATCGATCCTACTTCTATCCGGACCACAGATCTGATCCAGATCACCCATCCGAGTGCCCCAGCTTCTTGTGTTC
Source organism: Suillus decipiens (assembly GCA_016695475.1). NCBI lineage: Eukaryota > Fungi > Basidiomycota > Agaricomycetes > Boletales > Suillaceae > Suillus > Suillus decipiens. The sequence goes on along the minus strand of MU173125.1, from coordinate 1,176 downwards.
TAAGTCCACTGTGCATACTTGCTTCTATCCCCTTTCAGTGATCTACCTGTACTGGTGTCCCGGCTGTGTATATTCCTGTCCTGCTTACTGATCCATTACCTGTGCTTCATATCTGACTCGCATTTGCTGATCCGCTGCACATTTACTAATAGACTTCCGTTATACTTTGTGCATAGCCCTCCGGTTCCAGACTCACTGATTATCCATACTATCTACCTACAGTATATAAACTACATGTACGACTCTAGAGAACCTTAGTTCAAATATCATCTTAGATTCTACTCATTCTGTTCATCCGAATCTGATCCGCTTCCAACTCTAAGAATCTTCCGAGACTTAGGATTGATTCCTATAGTCTACATTTCCAACTCTACCTCTGGTAGTCTATATCTGTTAGTTTCTAGTACAGACCTCATCCACTACTAGCCTTATACCTCGAATCCATCCATATGCTCCGGATACCCTCCGGACATACTCTTTCCATCCATATGTTTCAGATATACCCCGGACATGCCATATCCGATACCTTCAGACCTTCAGATCTGCTATGCAAGCACATCTGGATCCTCGGACAAAGGTTACTCCTCTGAAATAAAGGGTAGTACTCGGGAAAGGGGCACAGTGCATGAACTGAGGCCAAAGCCCTTTGGATCTCTCACCTATTGAGTATGGTCTTAACAGTATCTCAGTTTCAATATGCCTATATAGTTAACTAGTTTTGCCATAGTAGTTCTTTAGTTCAAACCTCTTGTATCTACACTTAGTAGCAACCAGATATCACTGCTCCTCTTTTCTCTTGTGATAACCTTAGTTGGAGTCCTAGTCTCTGCCCCTGCCTTAAGTGGTTAAAAGGGTTGTGACAGTTACCCCTTAATTGTCATGCACAAAGATTTCATTTCTGAGTTCATAAGACTCATTTTTCTAATGGCACTCTCAATTCTCAATTTTTTAAAAATACAGCCCCACAGAGTTGTTCTAAATACAAATATAAAGAAAACTGTGGAATTTTTTTTGCCAAAAGTCAAGTCTACAATTGTCATTAGCTGTGCACTGCAAAGTCACGCAAAAGTCACTTGTGGTCATGTGATGTTAGTTGGTTGTGTAAGAGCCCTATCTTACTAGTAGTACTCTATGTGCTTCGTTGCTCAGTGCCTTTCTCAAGGTCGAGGACTTGGT
>MU173124.1:0-47045 GCA_016695475.1 Suillus decipiens | reverse complement strand
TACATTCTGCATGTCCGCTATTGATTAGTTTTGTTGCTACTCAGCTACTATTGACTACGGACTTAAATTTGACTATTGTGCCTCCAAGTGTCCGCCGTAGCCTGCTGTAGTCTGCTGTAGCCCGCTGTAGATCTATATAGTCTGAGTCACGGCTACATCAGGTACATAGAACTATGGTAGCTATGTAGTGCTACATAGCTCTCACCAGGGCTCCCACAAAATTTGTTTTTTCCTGATGATTGATGATTTTGTAGAATTAGAGAGGATGATGAAAGCCCACCCTTTTATATGTTTTCTGGGATTGTGGAATCGGGAGAAAGGGCAGTGTTCGCCGCAACCTTCAAACTTGCGTCCCAGCACGCTGTGCCACTGTCTCCGATGAAAGCTTTAGCTGACGTGATCGCTAATGATCTATTCCACCCTAGCAGGCACGGAAATAAATGCTCCGTACTATGGAATCTGAGTCATGTACATTCAGAAAATCATAAGATGCACAGCTTAGTTAAATGTTGAACGTTGAACTTCGGCTATCAGCCAGTGTGTGTACGAGTTGAACGTAGGGCCTGACATGGGTCGACCCGGGTCATACCCGGGTGCTACCCACGGGTGAGTTGAGAAATGGGGTCATGCCTGTACCCGTCCCGGGTCAAGTGGTACGGGTACGGGTCCACCCGTGGGTGTACAGGTCACCCGCGGGTGCATGATTGAATGCAGCAAACTTGGAGTTAAAACTGACTCGGACTAGTCGACTGTCAGTGAGAGAGAATTCCTATAGTGATTTGACTTGAATTTAAGGATTAGTGAATTCCATTGACAGTTTCAACATGCATGAATGTAGCTCACTACACTGCATCCATCCTGACAAGCTTAGGGGTCACTCTACTGGATAAAAGTAAAATTGCAACTTGAGGTGAGCTGATTTTGCCTAAGATTTGAGATATGCTATGCAGCTGCTTGTGATGAATCATAGCAAATAACGGTGTATGATGACCTAGTAGGCATGGTCGCAAAATGCAGGAACATTATAATTTAGCGCAAAGTCAAATATATCTTATGATAATCTTAGGTAAGTCACTGATGGCTGTCTTCTACGGCTGTGCATTCCTGCATATCGGTCACTAATTAATACTAGGGCATATTCACTAGCACCCACAAATACATACAATACCAATCCAAACTATTGGGCAACTCATACCGAAATCGGATGACGGTCCCGGTCAATACTACCCTTCGCACACAAACGGGGGATGCTGCTTGCTTAGGAGCGTGGCGAGGTGGTTACTTAGTATAGGTAAGTCACTATATTTAATGTCTGTACATAATCTGACATAGCATTTTTAGAAAACACCCGCAACTTCAAATTACATGTTGAAGGCTACAGTGTATTAATGCAGCGAAGTTGGAGTTGACACTGAGTATAGACTGTTGAGAGAGAATTCCTATAGTGATTAGCTTGGATTTAAAGATCAGTAAATTTCGTAAAGTTTGACGGGCCGTAAATGCAGCTTATAAGTTGATAGCTTGATTCTTCAGACCTATCTACAGCCTTCCACGGCATGCATAAGACCACGTTTGATTCCCGTGCAGGCCACCATCAAATTTGCCACCGGAGCTATCACACGCTACAGTGTCCAGACTGCACACGTCTTCTTCGGACTTGCGCAAGACCCCGACTGCGCGGTCACGCTGAATAATTCTAAGAATATTTTGACATGGCCTTCATTCCCTGGCTTTTCTCTCGCCGTCAGCATAGTTCTCGAGCAGCATTAGGTGGCACATCTGCTCTGGGGAAAAATATAACTGTCATGATTGGGAAATCAGTGAGTTGGTAGTGTCCTCCAAGTATGATCTTAGTTATACGTTGTATAAGTTACTGCCGTTTACTTATGCGCATGGAATATTTGTGCCCCTCAGACGAATGCGCTAGGCGAAATTCCCTGTAGTGGTCCATTTAGTTCCTGTACGAATCTCAAGCAACCGAGCCAAGGCTTCAACATCAGGATCCCTCAATCTATGAGCGACGGTGGCGCCCTCCTTACCGTCACTTACCTTGCCTACATGGAGGGCAGATATTGCATTTTATAACTGGTGGAGCCAATATTCTGAGTATGGCTAGGCGGATCCGAGGCCTTATATGGAGATGAAAAAATCTGTCGGTAGTAACTAGCTTTTTTCGCAGCCTGTGACACGATTCATTGTAATATGGTATTACTTTGTCAACTGGAGTGCTATTCGGTGTCCCATCACATTGATACGTCGATGTGGTGATCATTTTGATGGGCGACCGTGCTCTGGAACAAACGGTAATTATTTCAATCAAACGGGCATCGTCCATTATTACATTAACTGCATGGGTCGCATATGTATTGTACTGCATTGGTGCAAGGCCACCTAAACAACATAAACAGTCTCATTCACGAGTTGCAGGTACGGCCAGTAAAGCTCCTGCGACGTGTGTCAGATCTGTACATCAAAGACAGTCAACAACGTACTCCAATGAGGTTAAAGTGAGCGAGTCCAAGCTGCGCCTGCCCAGTAGCGAAGGATGCAGGGACTTGAACAGAGAAGTCCTCATATGGGTCATCCGCGCCCGACCCATATTGGGGATCGAACGGGCCTGCGTACAAGATAGTACCCATATCCTCACTAACAGGGAGACAGTTCCCCGTTGGGCAAGACTGAATAGCAATCACAATCGATATCTCCTTACTGCCAGTGAGATTGTTCTGAGAATTCGCGGCGTTATTGAAAAAAATACTCTAAAGAACGCATGTTTGAGAACTCACCGGGAGACCTATTTGCACAGTAAAGTTGGTACCTGCAGTGATATCGGAGCCAGGCGCAGGCAGGTTTATGTAGGCATTTTGAGCACAGGCAGACACTGCCATGAGAGTGGTGGCAACCAGCGCTTTGATTGGGAAGTACATTGCAACTGTAAGTGAAGTTCTTGGAGAGGTGGTGAATGCGTTAGAGATCAGAGGCGTCGAAGTTTATATGCGCTGAGTGGGTACTACATTTAATAGTCCTAAACCACATACGGAACATCTATAGGTGTGATGTCAGCGCTCCATGCAAATGCATAGCACTACAACGGGGATGTAAACGCCATGAGAATGAAGAGGGAACCTATGGCTAACCTGGGGAGTTTGAATGTCCAAACGATGCAAAATTAATCGGGGTTTTCAGGCTAACCTGCCAGACTCCGGTATTGCGGTGTACGTGAGTTACGCACGTTCTGTGCCATGAACTGAATCACGAAAGGGGTACACGTATGTGGAAAAAGCTGTAGGTACTGCCTACTCAAATCAGGTTGACAGTAGACACATACTTTTCGGTTATCTGTAAAGTCCTTATCTACAAGAGCTGAACGCAAATTTGCTCTGCGCATGGTTTTGGATGATGTGGTAATTACTTGATGGTTACGAACTATAATCATCATTTTAAAGCATAGAGTCCATTTGACCGCTAGGCGGGTCAGGTAATCGATCCAGTTGAGCGGTGGAATCGGAATGAGGTAACGGTCCCAGTGAACACACTATCTGGCAGGTATTGCAAAAGCCGGTGTTACTGTACATGCGTTGGGTTGCGTCGAAGGTATTCTTGCCCGTGTCCTGAAAATGCAATTCCGATGACAATTCGGAGCGTTCCATCTTCGGATTTAAGTTCAAGTACAAAGAAATATTATTTCCGGATCCTAGCATAAGGAGGTGCGCAGTGAATGACGGCATTGGAATGATTGAAAATGATGTGAACGATGATACCTGGGAGTCAAGTACTTAGCTAGGCTTACTAGTAGCCAGGCTTAGTGAGCAATAGGCTTTTGTGATACTGTTCAACTCGGAGCGTCCACGCCGCCCGCAGTATTACTAACCTAAGTCACTGGTTGACGGCATGTCTCAGGCCGCTGTTCTCGTTGGCAGCATGACATCAAGGGAATGTAAAACTGGCTTAGCCTGAGATGAATAGTCTACTGTAGCCAGATCAAATCGAAAGAGGATCCTCAGTCGGTCCTCCTGTAAGTATGGTGACGATGAATGAAGCTTCCTTCAAAAAATGGGTTTACTCCGAGTCAGGCGTGCGTCGCGGCGTCGCCTCTCAATGTTTCGGAGTACCCCGACCCAATGTGGCTCGGCACGCCTCGGCGTTTGATTTGCGCCGACTTCGAGCGTGGCAAAGCACACCTCACGAGTGACACTAATGATATATGATGAAGGCCTGTTTCTAATGAGGCGACCGTTACCCAATGGACGTGTTATATGATCTCTAGCATCAGGCCAGGGATACCAATAATCAGTAGCACATCTCAGCATGATCGTGGTTTGTCGGGACAGAGCAGCGGGACAGTCTGTAACATTGTACAACACAAAAGGAAACATAATGATGTACGGCAATTTCTATTAAGTGCTGGAGTACACAGTGATATGCAACACAACAGGAATTAGTACAGAGAAGCGATACTGTCCTACGGCGTCTATATCTACAGTCCCTAAAGGTCCATAGCTACTATGAAATGAGAAACACGATCACGAAATTGTGATGGTGGCATTCAGAGTCTCCAGTAATGGGTGCAACGAAAGCTAGACCATATTGTTAGTTGCGAGCACTTTTGAACTTCAATATTACTCCCACAAGAGTGACATGAACAGCCCCAATGAGAACGGTTCCGCTGGCAATACCATCTGGAATCTGAACTGTGAAGTTTCCATAAGGGGGGCCTGGCATGTTCTCCGGGAAATGTAGATTAAAGGGGCCGTTATATAAAATTTGACCCATTCATCAGCAAGAGGAGCACACGGCTTTCTTGGGCATGACTGTATACCAATGACAACAGCAACATCCTCAGAACTCGTCAGTGTATCTTGTAGAGGAAAAAAAGCGTTGATTCAAGAACACGGCATGACTGCATGCCAGAGACTCGCTGGTCTCTCTACCTGAACAGCCAGGAGAGACTGAAAGACCTTGCGGAGGGATCCAATTTCAGCGCTCTGAGCGAACGCAGAAGCTACAAGAAGAGCGAGGGAAAGAATTGATTTCATGACGGATATTTTTGTAGAATTTGTGAGGAGCCCACCCTTTTATATGTTGTCAAGGCATTTAGCTTTGCGATCGAGAGAGGGGAGCGTTCGCCGCAACATTCGAATCATGCATGTCAGAAGGTCCCAGTGCACCATAAATAATGCTCTGTATGAAGTCGGCGACGTTCGGAAAACACTCATGAGATGCGCAACTTCCACTCAAAGTTGAAGGCTGTAGTGCGTGTATGAGTGAGCTAGCTGAACGCAACGAACTTGGAGTGCACTGTGTACACTGACGGTTGAGAGAGAAAATTCCTAGTGATTTAGCTTGAATTTAAAGATCAGTAAATTCCGTAAGGTTCGACGTAAATGCAGCCTACTGCACTTCATCCAGAAGCAGTCTGATGATAGATAACTTGATTCCTCATACAAGCAGCTTCACACGTGCACATGACTGCGATTGATTGAGTTGTCGTGCAGGCCACCGCCGCGGTCCACCATCAAATTTGTCTCGAACTATTACACGTTGCAGACGTACTTGCGCAAGGTCCCCACTCCCGACTACACGGTCACACTGGAAAATTCTAAGAGCAATTTAGCACGTCCTTCCTCCCCTGGAGTATGGTTTTCAAGCAGGATGTCAGTTTCGTAGAGGTCTTTCTACGTGTGCAGAATGAATGTCGCAGATAGATGACGCACGAAAAATGAGCACTCGGATTCCAGTTCAACTTACTACACCCATTTCTCAACGAGAGTCGTCAACCCATTCATCTCCTTGCTTTTGTGATCTTCTACTGCTAGTATGCGGGCCGTGGCAGGTTTGTACCTCTATGCAATAAAGTTGACAGGCACGACAATCGATCTGAGGACTTGTACTGATACCATTTAACTAGGAGCATCAACACCGCCTGCAGTGTTACCAAAAATGCACAAGTCTGTAGGTTGATGGCATGTCTCGGGTCGCGGCTGTCCTCTGTAGCCAGACCAAATAGAGGAGTATCCCAGTCATTCCTCCTGTATGGTGACAAAAACATTAATGAAGTTTCGTTCAAAAATGGGTGGGTCAGGCTGATGCGTAGCCATCGCGGTTGTCGCCTGTAACAGTGAAATTGGAATTGAACTCAGTGATGCAGTCCATACGTCCGACCCTAATGTGGGGAATTTGATTTGGCCAACTTCGGGTGCAACCGGGCATCATAAATGATGTGCTGAAGGCCTGTTTCTAGCAAACGCTACGGTAGACATACTCTAGCTTTAGGACAGCACGGTTTATAACATTCAACGTACCACACAAAAGGAAACATGATAATCGATGATTGTACACCATGAGTCCATGACATGCTACAGGGTTGGAATTACAAAAACATGTACAGGCAATTTATATGTTGTGCGATACTGCACTAGTCTACATCCATAGTCCCGGAAGGTCCATAGCTATGAAACGAGAAGCATGATCACGAAACTGTGATAGTGCGATTTAGAGTCTCCAGCCAGGGGTACAACCCAGCCTAGACCATATCGTTAGTTGCGAGCACTTTTGAACAATGTTAGGATACTCACTCCCACAAGAGCGACATGAGCAACCCCAAGAAGAGCGGTTCCGTTAGCTATGCTACTCGGGATCTGGACTGTGAAGTTTTCATAAGGGGGGTTGTACGGCTCATGGAACTGTGGGTTGAAGGGACCGTTGTACAAGATTTGACCCATGTAATCAGCAGGAGAAATGCACGGCGTTCCTGGGCATGACTGTATGCCAATGACGATAGCAACCTCCTCGGAACCCGACAATGTATCCTGTAGAAGAAACAAGCGTTGGCTGAGAAACAGAACATGACTGCATGTCAAAGACTCACTGGTCTCTCTACCTGAACAGTCAAGTTGCTTCCAGGAGATACCGAAAGACCTTGCGGGGGGTATCCGATCGCAGCGCTCTGAGCCAAAGCAGAAGCTGCAAAAAGAGCGAGGGAAAGAACTGACTTCATGATGAATGATTTTGTTGAATTGGTGAAGACGATGAAAATACACCCTTTTATACGTTGTCGGGGACTTTCGGCTTGGGGAAGAGAGGGCAGTATTCGCCGCAACTTTCAAACCATGCGTCTCAGAAGGTCCCAGTGTGCTGTGCGATCTCCGTTGGAAGCTTGAACTGACGTGATCGGTAACGATCCTTTGCAGCCTAGCGAAGACAGAAATTTTACTCCGTACGGAGTCGGTGACATTCGGAAAACACTCATAAGATGCGCAACTTAGATTGAAGGCTATAGTGCATGTATGAGCTGAACGCAGCGAACTCGCAGTTGACGCTGACGGTTGACTGTTGACTGTTGTTGATCGACTTGAAGAGAGAGAATTCCTAGTTGAATTTAGCTTGAATTTATGTAAAGATTAGTAAATTCCGTAAGGTTCGACACCAATGCAGCTCACTACATACAAGCAGTTCTGTTGATAAGTTGATTCTTCATACGAGCACTTTTCACGTGCACATAATCGCGATCAATTCTCGTGCAGGCCTGAGGCTGCTGCCACGGCCCACCATCAAATTTGCCTGGAATGATTACATGCTGCAGACGTCTTTGGACTTGCGCAGGGCCCCGGCTGCAAGACTACTGAACAATTCTGAGAGCATTTTAGCATGTCCTTCCTGACTCCCCTGGAGTGAGGTCTCAAGCAGTACAAATATTACCATTAGCTGGCACATTTGTCTCCAGGAAAATTGGGAAATCAGTGAGTTGCCCAGTGAATGCTCTCCAAGTGCGACCTCAGTTTTACGTCGTACAAGGACTGGTTGTCTGTTTCCGGGTTGTTGTCATTTCCAGCAGCTCATGCGCATGGAGTCGTTGTGCCCCTTAGGCGGATGCGCTAGGCAAGATTATCTATAGTGATCCGTTTAGTCCCCACACGAACTACAAGTAACCAAGCTAAAACTTCATCAGGATCCCTCAATCTATGAGCGACGGTAGCGCCCTTCTCACTGTCACTCACCTTGCCTACATTAGTACATTGAGGTACGTGTTGAATTTTATGACCTGGCGTAGGAACTAACACGAATTATTGTAATGCGACATCACTTCGGCAATTGGTGTCCCATCACATTTTAGGTACCAAAACGGACAACATTGAAAAGAAGAGACGGGCACAGCGTGTAAACGTGATCCGTTTACAAATGATGATAACTCCGGAAAGGCCCGACTACCTGCCATGTGGACTGTCACGCCTGTCGATGCACGAGGTCATTTCATCCAGATATGAGGATTACGAATACATATACCACAGCCTCACGCTTTGCTCGAAATTTGAGCAGTGCAATAATGCATACTATAGTGGTGGACAGTATCCCCAAGCATCTTCGACTTCAATCTCCTTGCCAATATATCGTCAATATTTTTGTCCCGCTGGATCACATAACTGATTTCGTCTACAGGATTTCCGGTTCTCCTCGCAAGGAGTCGTGATTGCAACCCAATAATGCAATCCGAGCTGCTGACCAGGCGAGGCACTCTGTGACATCCTCTATAACGGGCCCTATGACTCACAAGAGCGCAACCCGAATCCAGGTGGTCTTCAGTCTCGTCGGAACTTCGCTGTTCAAATTCCTTTTAATGTGACGAGCAGTGCGCCGCTGACTGTAACGTTTGTGGCGCTTATCGCGTGATCGTCGTCTTTTCCTCACAAGATTGACGCTGATTGCATTGGTGCCAAGTTGGGGTCATTGCGTGGATAGAAGAAAAGAATACGTTCTACGTTCTTTGATGCGCCCGAAAAGAATCATTTCATTGGCGATTCTGATGTACGAATTTGAGGTGTACCAGGCCTGCGTGTATCAGCCGCAGAGCGATCATTTCATGGAACGGCACTGTGCACTTCGAATCGGAGCGTCTACGATGAGATCTAGGAGTTATCACCGCAGGATAAGTCAACATGTTCTTTCACAGCCGCAGTTGTTCCTACGCAATGCTACGATTAATGGTGCTTCGTCTTCGGCGTTCCCAAGAAGATTAAGTTGAACATTTTGGGTACTCGCACGTTCTCTATATTGCTTGAATGGGATGCTGTCAATTAAGCCAAGCGGTAAGGTATGATCACTGAGATCACGAACTTCTGGTTGGAAAATTCTTGAACAGCGCACCCGAACAACCAACCGTCCTTGCAAGTTAATTTGTAGCGATCACTCAGTATGCCACACTGCCCAGATTCGTTCACATGAATTCAAGCAGTATACTAGACATATGTTGCAGCGAACTGTAAACTAACCGAAAGTGAATAGTTTGCGTCTAAAAATAGTACTGCCGCATCAAACTCTGAGCTTGCTCTTCCCTCCTAAGGAGCCTCGTGATGACACATTTCAGAGTCTTCCTCGGCGCCCCGTCCGTCAGTGACCTCAAAAAAGACCCAGCTAGTTCGTACACCTGGAAGACAATCGAACCTCCTTCAGCAGAGGTCTCCCAAGCACTACTATATCCTCCCGCGACGCTCGAGGCCGCAAGCAGACGAGTATCCTTGCTCTACCAGAATGTCATATTTGACGATAGTGATGAAGACTCGGAAGGGTTTGATCAGATTGCATGGCATGAGAGAAGCCAGCTTTTGATGAATGGTATGTTTTTTACATAGCTCCACGATCGCGAACTCGCTTCATACGTGTAAATAGAGCAGACGACGGTGATAACCTGGCCTCCAACCCCTGTTGCAGATACCACTGGTGTACCTTCCTTCCTGCGCACATCACAATCGCAATCTGCCTTGGATCAAACACAGGAGACCACTTCCGTGTCTTACTCAGACGCATCTTCTATAGCCCGCTTCCCGCATTTTCAGATCAGTCTTCATAAGGTCTCATCTCTTGCGTCCCTCTACAGAGAAAATATTGCGAGAGGCAGAAAGGTGAATATGTTACTCGCTACGCTAGAAGTGGAAGGCCCAGATACAGTACGTGTGAAGAAGGGCATGGACGCAGGAAAAGAAGTTTCAGTTCTCAGAATGATTCTGGGTGATGAAGATGGATCAGTATGCAAGCTTACCGCATGGCGTGATGTTGCGGATGCCTGGGGTGCACTGGGCGTCAAACGTGGAGATATAATTTATCTAGAGAGTACGTATCGTATAGCCCTTGCGATCGCATTGTATGAACTGACGTCACTCTCATCACACAGACCTCGCACCAACGCGCGAGCCAGGCAGCTCGATTACTCTCACCGCTTCTCCATACAACAAGCCCACCGCGGAGATTTGCTTTCGAACCATGCCTTACACACGTGAGGATAACCGTCTCCGGCCGGACCTTCGGCTTGGGAAAAGTGATGCTGCCGTTAAGAAGGTTGCTGCACTGGCTCAGTGGTTCGAGCAGATGGCCGGGCTGGTTGGTTAGCTGAGCGTACGCCAGTTTCACAGCATCAGTATGGCTATTTGACGTGGGGTCTTGGACCTTCCCTGCGGCGGGAGTTACCGGTTGCGTTGGCGCGACTGACGTCACTTTCGCCGGGCTATCGGTCATGAATCTCGATCGAAGATGTCACTCGGTGATTATGCCTGCAGGTTGCTAACCCGCAGCTGCGCGCAAGTGTTCTTTCATTCATTTGTATGCATACACAGACATCAAAAATCCATGCTTATAATAGATATGTCAATCCGCGTTTCGTTCCGCACGCAGGACAATGCCAGTACACAGGTCCACATCATAGGCGCCACCGCTTTGGCCACATGACCATCAGTACAAAAGCCCACTCACTTTACCTGTGGATGTGGTTGTGGGTGTGGACGCGGGTGATGGGACGCCTTGACGTTGGTACTGACGGACTATAAAGCTCCTCATCGTTGTCCTCGCCTACCAGTGACCCCGTGCAGTGTCGTCCACGCTCATCTAGATCTCGAATCCCCGTGATATGCCCTTTTCACAACCCATTTCTACAAGTATCCTCGCCATTCATTCTGCGTTCACACGTCTTCAACGCAGCATCAAAATTCGAATGCATGCATCCTCCATTTTCGAATCCTTCGTGCCGAGTCATCTTACCCTGAAGCATAGGAGTTCTCTTTTGTCCACTCGCACCCAAAAATCGTCGATCAGTTCCAAGGCCGCGAAGCGCAGGTCTTTACTTCCTTTGCTAAAGCTGTCTTCGTCCTCGTTATATTCCTGGTCCTCTCGGGACACAGCACCCAGTGCGAAACGTGTGGACTCAGATTCAAGCGCCGAATCGACTACCCCCGATGTTATTGCGACACCGGCGACGAGTCCTATTAGCGCTTCGACGCTCACATTTCCTGTAGGTTTATTTCCGTTCTGCTCGATTGATTGATTCTGACGTTTAATTCAGCCTTCACTAGGGCAAAAAATTACTGATCGGTTTTGGCCCGAAGAAGATCCCGAACACAATCAAGATGAAATACCTGGAAATGGCAGGCTTTTGTCGCCAATGATCGTGAATGTGTTGTCACCTCCCCCATATCACCGACGTGCTCCGAATGTCATCGTACATCAGGACCACATAGTATCCAGGTCCGTTGTTCAGATTGAGTTCCTTGAAGTCCAAGAAGGCTGACGGCGTACTGGTAGTGATAATTATCCTTCACATTATAAAAACCAGCACGACTCGCGCCCTATGCGGTTCCCGTTCTGAGCATAGAATTTGTTATTTTGATAGATGGTATCTTACCTCTCCGTTAATCAGGCCCATCGCCACCTTGTATAATCTGCATACTGTATTCTTGTTGTATTCCAATGGTTACCCTATCTCTCTAACCTAGTTTCCCTTTTGTTACTTGCTGGATCAACCGCGCAAATTTGCCTTCCGCTGGGTAGGCCTGATCATGCTAACTTGAACTGTCGCTTGACAGGGGCGGCTGCACCTCATCCAGTACCATCCGAGTAGCCTCAACAATGATCTCCCACTCTACCTTATGTAGTCTCTCCTCATAAGCCTCTATCGCCTCCCCCTTTACCACCTCTACTCTTCTCTGAATCAACGGCTCCCCCCGATCAACTTCTTTTACCACACGATGAACCATTACGCCCAGCTCATCCACCTCCCCCTTCTGGAACGCCTCAAACCCTCGTTCAACTGCATGCGTACCATCAAACTGTCCAAACAACGCCGGATGAATATTAATCACAGGTATCTCCCTCGAAAGCGCCTCGCCGTCCAATACTCGCGTCCCCTTGAACACATCCAGAAACCCCTCACTCACGATGTGCATCCATCCCGCACATACGACGGCATCTGGCTTGGCGCGCAACACGATGCGTGCGACCTCGACATCATAATCCTCGCGCGTCTTTCCAGGGTTTGATTTAAGGAACGGCTGAAGGCCGAGATACGTGGTAGGGATCGGAGGCAAGGCAGTGGAAGCGCGTATCAGACCACGTGCGTTTTTGCGATTAGCGAGGACGAGAACGATTCGGGTATTAGGCAGGGACGATGTGTTCTGTGCATTGATCAGTGCTTGAAGGTTAGTTCCTGTAGTCACGATCCGATATGACAGGATGTACGTTTGCAAGATGGTGATTAATACACACCCTCTCCTGAGATGAGGACAGCCAATCGTCGAGGCGACGTTGTTGCAGTACTGGGGTCTTCCATGTCGCTGGAATGATTTTGGCTCTCAAAAAAAGGCGCTTATCTGTGAATATACGTACCGGCTTTGATCAAACGTGCACTTAATCTGCAACGGTCACTATGGTTCGTGATAAAGTTGACAGTTGTTGCTTGGGCGTACACACCTTATTTAGATTTAGTTTATAGTAAATATTTAAATTTGGTCGCGGAGTTCGCCTAAATGAAAGGCCTGCGGATACCAAAAATAACTTTCTGATAGACCCCAGGCCTGGAACAAGCGGTGCGGAAAACTACAACAAGAGTACTCTGGGGAAGTTCTCAAAGATGAGAATGAGATATGCCCGAGCAGCCCGACAACGTCCACGAGTACGATGGAAATCTAGAATTATATGTAACGAGTAAAGTAGCCAAATGACAAAGACGGCGCCCATGAGCCTATGAACCATAACAGGGCCGCCTTTTGCGGTAACGGAGCGTAGCTATATGGTACACTTTTGATTCGACAGATGACACAAAACGCCGAATGATCAACGGTAAAGAGTGTTTGTACTGCAAGTTTTTGATGAAGTCAAAAAGGAGGGTTTCGTTACTTGGTGGTTAGTGTTACATAGATAGAAGACAAAACATACAACAGAAGCGGGGGCGTGCAAGTCGATGAAGCTACGCATAATTATAATGATCAAGCAAGTGCCCACTGAGACGAAATGAGAGGTGGGTTATCAAAACGTAGACAACAAGACACGGTCAGAGTATAGCAAGCAGAAGAGAAAGCAATACTTCGTCCTAAAAGTCCCAAGGCGTCCCGTGCACGGCACGGATATCGTGTGCAACGCCTCAAAAGCTCATGGGCTTCATATCATCATGCCATAACCTCCACCATTGCCAACGTTTATCGGGGTGCTCAAACTTGGCTTCGTCATCATGCCTCCCATGCTATCCTCGACCCTGCCACTCCACGACCCTGCAATACCAGTGTTGATGTGGAGGTTGCCCAGACTCAGCCTTTTGGGTAGACCATAATCGGGGAGAGCGTTTGCAATCTCGTAGCTCATGGACGAACCCCCATGCGATGGTGAGCCGTATCCAGAGCCAGGACTACTGTGACCGGATCCGACAGATGATGTGTCGTCAGCATCAGCGACATATCCCATGGCACCGTGTTGCTGTTGGAGAGCAAGCATTTGCTGCCGCTTGAGGTTGGCAAGAGCTGTTTGGTCCCCAAATTGACTACCTGTCGTTATCGAAGGTCCCATATTGTGCGACCCATTTGGAGGCGTGATTAAGGTACGCTGCACCGAGATTTGATGGGGATGCTGAGGGTGATAGGCATTGTACATGTTCGACCATGCTTTCATATTATGTTGTTCCATAGCGGGATGGTGTTGTCCAATGTAAGGGGCTGCGGAGAAATTCACCCGAGGTTCGTACATCGAAGGCATCTCCGGGTTCTCGAAGGAAACAGGAGAATGCATCTGAGCGATCATGGGACCACCGTGCGAGTTGGGCGGGCCGCGTGGCATCAAATGCGCAATGTTGACATCAGCGGGATGACCATTCCCATGGGCATACATGCCGTTCTTGACCATTGGTGCAGAGGGCATAACATCCTCAGAGTCGTCCATGGCGTTTGGCATCGAACCAGCGAATTCATCGTCGCCTTCATCATATCCGTCATACGCCTGACCTTCTTCATCTTCCTCTCCAATGACAGCTGCAAGGATTTCGACTTCGCCATTGAGGACCATAGAAAAGCCTTCTCCACGAACGGGCTCTTCCACACAGGGAAGGCCAGCGCGACCACGCCATTCGTTGAGTTCCCGACGAAGGGCATCGGATTCTAGCTTCAGAGCCCGCAGCTCCCGCGAAGCTAGGAAGCGGTGACGCCTTGACACGTGAACGTGAGCGATCGAAGAGTTAACGATCGCAGACTTGGAGGGTCTGCGGATCTGCGAAAGATTAGGAAGCAGCGCAGCAAGATCCTGAAAAGATGACGTTCGGATCAGCGCTTCTTTTAATCAAAAAACATGAGGCTTGCCAAGAATCTGCCATTGAGAGTCTCTCTGCGCTGTCTCTCGACTGCGTTGTGAGTAGCACGTCTTTCGGCGGTATTGGCTCGGCGACTGGGCTTCCGCTTGACCTGCGTAACAGCGCCATTGCCTGGGGCTGTGCTGGAACTTTGCGATTGGATGTTATTGTTCTCAGGGGAGGATGCCAAGGGAAGCGAGAGAGTTTGGCCGGCGGCAGGAGTGATCGGAGTTTGAGGGGGGACAGAACTTTCGGAAGAATTGCCGGCAGAGGGAGACGAAGAAGCGATTGGAAGAGTTAAAGCCATGAATGACAAACAGGAGGTCTACAAAAGAGAGGTAAAGTATGACAGAAGAGATGAGTTCCAGTGACAAAAAATGATTTGCCGGCTGATATCAATTTTACAAGAATATGATAAGAACAGTAGGGTACGCGAGTTTCCTCAGCGGAGACCTTGACTGTCGGGATTTACGGGAGTACTGGAGGCGGGGTTATGCAAGTGAAGTCGAAAAGCTGCTATAAATCAGAGTCGCGAGCGAGCTCAAGCGCACTACTGATTGGTCCTTTGAGGTATTTGGGTTGTTTAAAGGTCGGATTGTGAGAAGCCGGCAAGGGTCGCGAGATCTGTGTCAAGTCATTAAAAGTATTAAGTTTATGGACATAAAGAAAGAGGGAGAGAGTGACTGACTACAAGCGGGATCCTTGTTAGCGGCGAGGCTTATCGGGAATGAGGGAGAAAAGGGTTTATAGACCTCAAAGGACCATGAAGAGAGGGAGAACAGACAAGTGATGGGGTTGTGAAGTCAAGAACGCAATTGAGACGTACACATTCATATCAATCGGCCAACTCCGCATTATTTTTTTATTTTCCCAGAAATCACAAATCCCTCTCACGTATACCTTATCTAGCCGATGTCACCGACGGTTGATGCCGAGGAGTATTTAATATTATTTGGACTTGTTTGCATACGTCCCTATTCATTGTACGTCCTTACCCTTTTCAGTCACTCACCAGCCATGGAGACTGCAGAATATACCCGATCCCCGGGCACTCTTTGCAATTTTAAGATACTCCCGTTACGTTCAAAATACGTTCAAAAGAGTTGCATCCTTTAATCGCGGGTTCTGATGCTGCAGTGCCTTCGGATCCTCTTGCTAACTAACCGCAAACGGCGTTGCCATCACCACCGAGAGCTTGCAACTCTTGGTCGATTATTATCGCGGTATTGCGGTCTCTCAAATCACCCCAACATATTTCTTATGTGCCATGTATGTAGACTCTGTTGTCGTTTCATCGCGCGCTGATGTAAGTCAAGTTCCGACGTTCGAAACGCACTGATCTGGTGACGTTAATCATAGCATGGATTCAGTGCGTATTGTTCCTCTTTAGGCACTGCCGGGTCAACTAGCATTGCTCCTTTCAAACATAACTCCCTTGGGAAGTACCCTCACGCCCTGTCAAGCCTATATTTTGACATACACCACTTCCTCCGATATTTTTGCTTATAGTTATTTTTTTACACGCAACACAGCATTACTTACCATTGAGCAGCAGCGTCTTGCAGCGTATTACTCAATAACATCATGAGAAGATGCGCAGCGAGGCTTCCGAGAAGTTCTACGGCGCCTTATTACCTTGTTCGATATACAGGAGTAAATCTGTCAGACGCACGAGGCCGCCGCGAGCGCAGAAGCGTTGCCCGAGAAAGCCGGTCATTGTATCTTATTATCACAAGCCAAAGACATAAAGGTGCCATGCCCTTGGCCTCGCTCCGTCGCCCGCATTTGTTGCCAATTCATTTGATACTTAGCACTACTAAGTACTGTAACTCAGCCAACCATTCACACGACGGAGATTTTGCAAAACGCTAAGTGCGAACTGACAGGCGTCGAGGTGCGACAACGCTTGTCTGCCGACCCGACGTCAAGTCAATCCGTCACTCGTCGACTTTTAAAATGCTCCAGGATGAGAATCGTCAGCGCCGCTCATATCTCCGTTGTTGCGGGGAAACAAACATGCATGCATTCCATGGTTTGTGCAGAGAGAGAATCAGTGTTAATTGTAAGGGAAGGAGCTTAATATGTTTTTTTACCCTGACCATTGAATTTCGAATCGATGTCAAAGGGCCTCATAGGCTGGTCAGACGAGACAACCAGCGTAACCACACAATTCCTGTTAGCGAGAGTTGTACATAATTACCACCCTTTCCCACCCTTTCCCCCGCATCTCTCTTCAGTGAGCGTAGCCCTAGCGGGAATTCGCAGGTCAGCTGCAGCCTGGAACTATAATTTATCAACCTTGTCAACTATGTCCGTCCGCTCTGTAAATCACTTTAAGCGTATAGCCCCTACTTTAGCTAAGAGGCTATTCTATCTACCTTTTCATGAGTCCTCTGTCATTTTACCAGAGCATAATATTTAATTTAATTTATATATATTGTAAGCTGGTGCTGCGGAAGCAAGCCGGTCCGAACGGATTCCACTCCCGTTCTGTATTTAACATCAACACATCATGGATCGAAGTCATCCCAACGAGTACTGCGGCAATAAACAACTGGCGGACAAGCAAAAACTTGGGACAGCGAGGGAATGAAAGTAACCACGATTGCAGAAAACGCGATAACATGGCAATGAAGTCTCAAACTAGACTGTTATGTGAATAAATACAATATCCTGTTCCAGTGGAATCTTCTTGCGCAACGAATTCATAACTATGTACGCGCTACCGCAGCCCGCGTACAGTTTAATGTGCCTGATCCATCAACCAAGTTGTCGTAAAACGCAGACATAATTTTGCCTGTAACATTGTATCGATAGACTGCACGGAATCAATGACACCGGATAATTGTATAGCCGCAGCGAGGTGGATTGACTCATTGGGAGTTCTCTCTTAGCCCACGGTGGTGTGGCAAGCTGATAAGAGTGCGAACTCTGAGTTTGGCCAGTCTGATCGGATGACACCCTTGATCATTGATGGTCAGCGGTCCGTCGCACGTTGCGAATGATGGTTCGAACAGTTGGTTTCTATTTGGAATTCCATGGTGGGCTAAATGGAGCCATTGATTATGGTCCAAATCTTCAAATGCGCACTGCATGGTGGCGAAGAATGTCACGGTGGGTACGATGTGCTGAGTGCTGAACTATAATGGCTAGCTCACGAGCGACATGTCAGAGTTCCTTCCCTCTGTTAGGGTTCGCTTGACCAGCTGCAACAAAATATTGTGAGATTTTTCGTAGTTTCATGTAGAAAAGTTGCATGGATTTAGCGGTGGGACGCTACCAGATACGTGAGCGAGGGTGAACTTTTGACTCTCTATGAGCTCGAACCACGGAGTCGACAATGTAATTCCACTCATGCGGCGGATGCCGACAAGCTTGTGTTGATGATCAGAATGATCGAATTGTTTGACGAGGAGCTGAAACTCAGAGTATAACCGGGAGACATCGATCCGCGGGGTATCAGGTGGAACGCAGATGAGGTGATGGGCATTCAAGATAAGCAAAGCATCACAGCCATACCAACTATGACTTCTTCGGCCGCTTTCCAAGGGTTGGATAACAGCGGAGACAAGAAAAAGGAAAAACGTCAGGGAGTATGCATATGCGTGAGATGGAATCAGCCTATCCTATTGCATGGGCAATCGTCAGATGTGCGGAGACTAGTCTTGGACTGATTGGACGGGTTCTGAAGGCAAGCGCCTGACGCTTAGCACTCGGCCATTGAACAGGTTGCGCCACTATCAGCTGACTATGCAGAAGCGTGCCAACTGAGTCCAGGACACCGCATAGCCTTGCTTCATCAGTGTTAGCTTCGTAGCAATGTTCAACGCACCATGAAAAACACTGGAATCCTTGGCAAGGAAAGGAATCGCCTTCCTGACAGCGTCAATTAGTGTCGAAAACGGTAATAAAAGAGCAACTTGGACGCTGATATAGGAATGTCAATGCAGTGTGATAGGCAACCAACGCACAACTCACATCAAGTCCGCTGACTATATCGTACCGATCAGCTGGATCTTGTGACCCCCGCCAACTAAGTAACTGCTGATTCCTTGAAAGTACCGCAGTGTTGGTTTTCCCCATATTTACTAGTCCACAATAGCTTTTGTGTCAGTACGTGGAAATTGAATAAGATCTCATCACATATTCCCTAACACACAGCAAGTCCACTGGAGTGGTATATTGGCAGCTGTGTGCCTGTGTGTCGCGTGCAAGACAAGTTTTGAATGGATGATGAAGAGACGCTCTAAGCTACGACAAAGTCCGAAGGTCACTCCGCAGCTGACTAATAAGCTAGCTACGACCATTTTGAGGAGATCATCAATCTTCGAAGCTTCAACATGCAGCTACAGTCCTGAAGATACGACTCCTTCATCGTTCTCCGCCGGGAAAACATTATGATCGCCGCAGACTCTGGAGACTGACCACTGTTGCCATGAGTACTACTAGTACGTGACGTTAGACATACACGTGCTAAAATATGGAGACGGTCTTCTCGCCGCACAAATATTGAAGGTGCGGTTTCAAACTTCAAACCTTCATGTATGTACAGAAATTACATTGCATCTGTCCCGTGACTATTAGATGGAAGGAGCGTGCAGTGAGCATTTTATGAATGGTCTGCGGTGCTGAAAATTGATTTTCTCAGCAAAAACAAGTCACATCTGCCAGTGGGCAGGCAACTTAGTGCAAGACTGCAAGCACTTGCGTCGGTACATCGACGCGTAAACACATGTTCAGTATAATTTTATCACATCCTCAAGTTGCCTTCAGCTTGCAATTTCCGAATCATGAGGACTTGAGGTCCCGTGCCTAAGGTCACTCAAAACTGTTTTACTATACTGCGTTTTCGTTTTTGCAGTGGAAATGTTGCGGTTGACACGAGAGCAATTCCATCAAAACATACCCACGCATCTGCCCCCTCAAGGCTTCAGCACCAGCTATTATATTGTGATGGCAGGGACTGACAGCCGACGTCATCTGCCAGCCTATCAACTCGAGTCAATTTCAGTATGTTTGAGATACAAGTAACTCCGTATCCCCAGCGCTATGTATGACACCTCGGCTGCGTCGGTTCCTTCGGATGGTTTCATAATAGGTATCTACCTGCAGAATATCAGTGCAAAATGTGGTATCAGTAAATTTGGTGCCTGTCTCTGTCAGCTCCGAGGTACGCTGGTGACGCAGGAATATATGCGCGAGTGGAAATGTGAGCTTCTCAGGGAGCGGCTTCCTCTGTTGGTCGTGTGCCCAGGACTACGAATCAAACGTATACGAGCTTCTGTGAGTTATTTAAATATGCGTTCGTAGTCATTGACCGGATTTTTTCCGTGATGATATTTACTCAAGGGTTCGGCGGGTATAACTTTCTTAACCCAAGAGTGTGTGAAATGATTCTAAAATTGACAACAGTCCATGTCAATTATTTCAATAACCTAATTTGTTCCATTCCTACATTACCTACCCTTGTCCAGTCGGAGACTGTCCAACTACTGTCATTCATCGCCAGAGTTCAGACGATTAATTCACAGGGTCTTATAAGCAGCCCAATTAGGGAAACGTTGTATCCCATCTATTCTTCGATGACTAGCGGACTCATCGGTGGTACTCTCGATCGAACAGAGGCTCATCTTGGATCATATTGCGCTGCCTTTTCCCACCTCTTATTGTTTTCTTATGTGGAACACTGGCGTGGTGTTAAGTTCTCTACGACGACGAGCCCGTGCGCTAAAGACAACTCACATTGACTTGATGTTACTTCACAGTTCTTTCGCTCTGGTTCGGGTAGTTTCCTCGATGGTATTTTGCATGACCTCTCAGTGGGGCAGTGTGCGCATTGACGATCGGTTCGACTAGGCGGTCGCCGACATGTCTTCTAGCTAATCTTCCGCTTACCATTTAACTACCCTCACTCTCACCTGTGCTCTGTCAAGTATTGTGCAGGCTTCTTCAACGCGTCGAATACCCTTCATTTCAGTACACCATCTGCTGCTGGGAGTCCCTCAAACTCGAAGGTATCGATCAGCAAGGGATGTTCGCAAATGAAAGTGTGGGGGTTTGCCTGTATGAGAGCGAACCCGTGACAAAGAAATAATTTTATATTAGCTACGAAATACGATGAATTGAGAAAGGTGTCAAAGGGAGCATTCGAATCCGTAGTAAGTGCATTGGTTTTCCCATATTAAGTATTCAACAAAACATTCCGTGTCAGCACACGATCAAACAAAATGAAATATTCTCTCATTAGACCGCCTCCAGTCCATTTTCACAAGGCTTCCACCATGACTCTTAAGGATATATCTTCTTCTTCGTATGATATTCACCGCCTGTCGAAAGATGTTACGATCCCGACCGTGTATGGTCGCTAAATGACATTGGATCTAATATAGTATTTGGCTTCCAAGCTGTCTGGTGACCAGACCTTTCTAATT
The DNA here is from genome assembly GCA_016695475.1 of Suillus decipiens. Classification (NCBI taxonomy): domain Eukaryota; kingdom Fungi; phylum Basidiomycota; class Agaricomycetes; order Boletales; family Suillaceae; genus Suillus; species Suillus decipiens. The sequence continues at coordinate 26,024 of MU173124.1, read as the reverse complement.
ATGTGTTTCGCAGGAATTTGTGTCGGGAGACCGGCTGGTGTTCCGAACAATTCAACGACATTTTGCGAAGTCGCCAGTGGCGGCCATGAATGTCACATCGCATGCACTGGTTTTCCTCCAAATGGAATACTCGTACGAAAAGTGAAGACGTAGGAAGATGAATTAGGAACAAAGACGGTTAAATACGTACTCAGCTGTACAGTCATTCAACCATTCCGGGTGCAGTTGGGTGTTGTAGCAATGTCGTTCAGTCTTGGGATTTTCCTAATCTCGGTTCACTTCTAGTTATCACTCGATAATGTGACTAATCGTTGCCTATACACCGCCGTACTTTTCATTTCACCCCCCACCTCATTGCATACACATGTACATCGCCTCTATATGTTCCAACGCCATTCTACCGGTTACGTACCTTTCCAGTCACATGAATACGCCACCAAAAGGCCTTGTAGGTTCTGGGCTCTGACGTATCCAAGCACCATGATGCAGGTATGTTTTTTTCTAGCCAATTCACCGGTATCTCACCGAGGTCGAAAAGTCTTTAGAAGATGTGAGATTGTGATTCTAGTCTCTAGAACTCTTTAGCCGAATGCCTTCGAACACTTATTTCAACCTTATCGCTTGAGTTCAAACTCTATCAGTTTCGCATTGCAATGTCGGACATTGAAGAATGTCTTACAGACCCAGTCTCATATCATCGCGTCCAGTACGAGGTCGAGGAAATGGTTGCATTGCGGGTCAGTCAACACGCTCACTAGAGATTGAGGCTGCTCACAAAAGAACGGTGTAGCCACCCCGTGGGTCAATAAGGTCCGCCTTAAGTTCCGCAATCCAGCATAAACGTGGGATAAGGCAAGGTAAAGAGTTTCCCAAGATTGTCGCAATGTTACTGGGGCACAAATTCAAAAGCGCGCCTCTAAATCTCAAACAGTCTCCTTCCCACCAATCACACTGGAAACTCCGCAGGGAACGAATGGGCCCCGACTACCTTCATCAACGAACTCATATTCAGCAGTGAAAGAAGTCTTCCCAGAAAAGGCAGGCGCCGACGACGATCTTAGATGCGGCAAAGTTGGTGTCAGCCGGCAAAAGGTTCACGCCACTGGGGTGTTACCTTACATAAATTCAATATGCTTAGAGATCCTACTAAACGGGCATAGTCGAACTCGGCTTCACTCTTCCTCGCCAAGGATGCCCAGGAGCTTGAGCGCAGTCAACTATCACTCCTGTCGGATGAGGCCTTTTAAAGAGCTAGGCTACAAAAAGCCGTTATCTGCTATGATAGCCAAGATTCCTTGGCACTTCGCGGCCCGGGACCAAACTATCACGACGAAGATCCGCGACGCCCGGAGGCTGCACAGGAGAAAGACTGTATCTTTGAACAATAGGACATTATCCTTTCCTACCAAAGACATTACCTGCCAACTGCTACTGAAGTTCCTATCTGGTTCAACGCTCCGATCTTGATTGCCTGACGTTTTGCTGTCAATACATCCCTCTAAGGGCAACAGAGCGCCACAATCATGATGAACAAAATAAGTATTAAGATGCAGCCAGTGGCACAGTTGACTCAGTGTTACACTCGCAGTGATTATGGTCAGCGAAATCGAGGCAGGCAATAATAGAAATATCAATTGCTCAGCGGAACAGCAAGATTAAATTGATCGGACACCCTCAGACCAACAGAACTTTCGGGAAATGCCTCAGGGTCGTATTGTGATTGATGGTAAATAAGTACTAACTCACCTCCCTAAGCACAGTCAGAGTCATGATCTTGATCCTCCGTCGCATCCTGTTTGCGTGCACGAGTCTTGCTCCCTTTCTCTGTCTTATTCACGGCGTGGCTTCGCACCAACGATGTGATTTTGTTAACCAACGACAGTTCCGTCTCTAGAACCTCATTGTCATCGACCAAATTCGAGAGACAGTTAAGAGCTGATATCTCCTTCGTCCATATTTCTGTTGCTTCAAAAGTCGGGGTCTCAAGAATGAGAGGAATGTCTTGTGTCCGTGGGTCCGACACAATATGCCTGAACGTAGAAATACCGAGATGTCCGCTACAACGACGGTGAAAATGGCTACTTGACAAAGAACTAAGGATGGAGCACGCACAGTCCAATATTTTCATGTCGATCTTTTTTTGACCCGAGGGCGGCTTTGGAGTCATTCAAATGCAGCCCCTTGAGATATGACAGTCCGACTTCAGCGTCAAACGCGGCGACTGCGTGATTCAGGTCACGGTCATGTTTCCGAGTTTGTATTTGTAGAACTCACGCGTCGCACTAAGAAGCTACATTAGCCAGTGTGTGAAACGAAGTAGTCGGCAGACATACTCCCAACCATCTTTTGTTGAGATGTCATATCCCTAAAATCACGGTAAAAGGAGGTTTGCAAGGCAGAGAATGAAACCCTTACTGCAGCGAACGCATGACCTAAATTCAACTAGTCAGGAAGATCAAGTACTAAAGCCTGAGACGCACAGGTATCAAGGCAAACGCCGACTCTCGTCTTATCCTCGACGTGGTCAATGATCCCCTTCAGCTCTGAAAACTGAGAGCCTATAACATTTCCTGAACCTGCCTATTTGAACGATGATGTAAATTTAGAGAATATTCCAAGCCGCATAGATGCGTACCATGTTCTCGATGACAATTGTTATATATTTTGTCGCTTTGTGCGCGTTGTTGATACATTCGGCGATAAGGGCTATCGACTCTTCTTTTGTTGCTTGTCCCACGGTCGAGCCCGGACTTTGACGACGTGAGCTCAACAGAAAAAGGTTCAGCATAGTGGACTCACTGGAAATTGTACAGCTCGAGGCCAAGCTGCTCGCACCGCTGAAGATCATCAAGGAAGCAGTTGAACGATTTCTGCCTCTTCTCCCTAAAATCAGACAAACGTCGTCATGACCCTACCAACCAAAGAGACTTGCGCTCACTCGTCCGGGTTTCCCAGGTTAACTAAATAACTACCGTGGGGAAGAACATGTTTCGGCGAATACCCAAACTCTTGCATTCGTGTCGTAAACACATCGACGTTTTCAGCAGAAAGTGGTGGGGAATCCCATTTTCGCTGGGACTTGACAAATAGGGCGAATGCATTGGCGCTGTGAGAGTTCGACACTTTAATGAAAGGAGACTGGAACGAAACGCGTCTCTCACCCGACCATCGCTGCATTTCGAACAGCATTCTCAACTCCTCCCGCAGCTGATACATGCGCTCCGATCTTCCACGGACTAGAAACGCGCACTGGAAAGTCTTCCGTCGAAGGTTCATCCCCCATCTTTTTACGCTTCTTGCGCGCGGGTTTTCTCGTGGCTAGAATGTGTCATGTTTAGCCTGGAAGCAAAGGGAGTTCAGGGTCTAAGATATAGGTACCATTTTCTGATTTGTCCGCTGATGTTTTTCGACGTTTGGAGGACTCTGGGTGAGAGTCGGATGATGTGAAGGTGGTAGGTGCGGTAGCAACACCAGTGGATCTTCTAGTCTGAACCATGAGTTTCGTCGGAATGAGTGCCTTTGTTTGTTTAAGAAATAAGAACAGGGTACAAGGTGCGGGTCTGATATGAGACAGCGCTGCGAGCATCAAGTCTCAAGATTTGGAGGTCACTTAGTCACCACTACCAGTAGTACTAGATCGTCTACCGCAATGTACAACTACGGCATTTCCCGACTTCCAAATTCAACTGACAAGTTTTGCTTTAGATAAAAATAAGATAGCCTGACTTTGGATGAAGCGCAAAGTATTTGAGATAAATATAGGTGAGGTGGAGGCGTAACTTAAATGGGCAGGTAGGCAGTTTTATGAAACTACTATACTTCTTTAGTGGGAACGCCGTTCTCGCGAATTCGAGACTTCTTGTTCGCGTTCACGTTTTTAGAAGCATAGACCACAGGGGTTAGTGATTAGCGCATGTTACCTATCCCTATTGCAAGGAGGAGGGGAATAATATGGCGTTGTCCTCGAGAATCATCCGTGAAATGATCCGATGGCGGTTCTGTGCCGGGTTGATCCAGATTGCAACATCGCAAATATTATTTAAACAATGGGCAGACTACTTACTATGGTACAGCTGGAAACTTAAAAAACCACGGGTTTCTGCTTCTGCTTCTGATCGGGATGCTGCATGCACATTTTATGTATAAGGTAATTGCTATCAGTCGTGACGCATCCGCAGCGACCGCAGAGGTGGTGGTCTGGTATGTCTCGGTGAGGCAAGGAATGACACGAGTGCTTTGTCTTCCTTCAGCGTCTTCAACAGCTAACCGAACTCTCGTGCAGCGTTCATTGTCGCCCATGACAAACTAAACACCTAATCTTGAACCAATTTAGCCAATATTACATTCCTGATGTGACTCACAACCACGAACAATGGAACTTTCCGGGGATGCCCCAGCATGCATCAATCCTTCAATTCCAATATTGCCGGTATGTATTGCCATTGATATTTTGGCTGATGTACTTCCGCACTTCTAACATAGGGTATATGATACCCTATGCTGGCTCCGTAGTACAACCTAAAGGGTATTTCCACGCCACACCTGAGCCCCGAGACCTCGGTATGCCCACTCATGACGCGCTTTTATATCTAATTTCGGAACCGTAGTTCCAAGTGAGGTCGGATTATTCCTGGGATCGGTGCTTGTGCGTCTTCTTGCGATATAAGTGGGCTCCTGACGAATTTCAACATATGTATGGGATTCAACAGACCAGGTTCAGCTCAACAAGACAAAGGTGATATAGTGCGCGAGCGGGATGTGTAGTTGCATCTTTGATGCTTTGTGACGTACCAGCACGTTATGTATTTGGGTCCTCTATGTACTACGGTAGTAGTTGCGGCGCTCTATCTCACACGTATATTAAATAACGGGATGTGGGACAAATGAAGCGACTCACGAGGTCTGTATTTGTCGACGCATGGACTACGCGCACTCAATGGTACAGTATTGTTGTGGTATGAATCACAAATAAGGAGACGGCGAAGGACCCTGTGCCTTTACTACGTGCTTGGCATGAGGGCATGATTTCAGAAGAAGTCCGAAGCTGCGCACAAAATTTGATACATGATATGCGCAGCTAGTAGTATGACCTCGGGCCAAAAAAAACAGGGATATGAGGGGCATCGTGTTCGTCCGCTCAGAAGCTAGTAGTACGAAGCTGTGCACAAACGATCAACTGATAGTTAGAAGGAGATCGGACGTGCCTTTATTTGATTATGTGCATGAGCTATGTTTACCAACGGTTCAGTCTTTCCTTAAAGACGATGCGTCTTTACTACGGTGGACATGGCTGCGCAGAAATCTTGTCAGTCTATTCATAAAGTTAGACGCCAATGATCTCTGTCAATAAAACCCTTGATCAACTATGGTATGATTAGGACGCAGCGCTGCTGTCTTTTTGAGTGGAGCGTCCATGGGGCATCCCGAGAGGCTGATAACCAATAGAAATGCGTTGTTAGGACGGGTAAGGAAGTGATAGGAGTAGGAATGAAGTGGAATTATATATGTCGGGGGAAATAGGACAAATGGGATTCACGAAGAATGCAAAGTGAGAAACCGACATAATGGGGTGGGTATTGGATGAGAGAATATTTTATTCGGCGAGGCCCGAAGTTTTATGTTCAGCCGTGTGGAGTTGAGGGTAGTACAGCGAACTTGACCCAATGTTGAATGCTTTAGGGTGTGTTACGTTAATTGCGGGGCGCTTACGTCGTATATATGACTTTTAGTGACAAAAATAAAGGACATGTTGCCCTGCGTATGGTGTCATGTACATAATGGTTGGTTGGTTTATAGCTTTCTCACCAGTTCTCTGACGGCGGCACACTATTCTCCGACTCGGAACTCAGAAGTCGTTGAAAGGAGGCGATGAAGAAATTAGTGTGGAGGAAGGATGATGGGAATGCCAGCACTGGAATGAAAGTTAGGTTTCTCCATGAGGTGTCATTGAATCGATAGCTTGGCTCGATAGTGACCGGTGAAGCAGGAACGGGGGTGGTAGTCTAGAACTACTGGGGGAAGCGATTTTTCCGGACGCTCGGAACCGCACGTTGAGCCTGGAACTTATACGGGCGTCTATTGAATAGTACTTTAGTCAATTGAAGCCTAGACTCTTTAGAAGTAATCTTTAATCACTTCACCATCGTCGTTTGAACTCGAGAGCCCCTCTTTCGTGTTCATCGCTGAGTGTTGGGTTGAAAACGTGAGTTTACCCGTGTTTGGGTTTTGACCTTTACAAGTTACACCATAGTCACTGGGTACAACTATACAGCCATGCACATGGACCACCACCACACCGCTACTACAGGTCCTCCTTACTCTTCAGTTCGTTTATTTGCTTCACATCAGTTACCACCACCACAAGTCCAGCTACCTGCTATAAACCTCCCTCAGCGTGCATCAGCCACAACACTACCACCCATGGCTGCAATGGACTCTTCGCCCTATCGCCACACTTCTCCAGTATCGTGGGGTCCATCATCGACAATCCATCGCACTTCAAATTCAAGAGAAGATGTACCAATCCATTCACAACGGGATATGAGGCAGATGAAGAGAGAATCAACTCACCAGATCCACACAGTCCCCCCGCTCAAGGAACAGGAAGATACTATGCCAGCAACAAGCGATTTTGTGAAAAAGCTATACAAGTACATCTTCTCTTCTTTCTTTATCATCGTCACAAGTTTCACATTCTACACTACAGAATGTTAGAAGATCATACCTTCTCTCATGTTGTCTCATGGGGTCCACAGGGCGACTGTTTCGTTGTGAAGGTTCGTATATCATCGGTACTTTCACCGATATTCCGTTCACCCTAACCACAGGACATGAACGAATTTACAAAATCCATCCTCCCACGCATGTTCAAGCATTCGAATTTTGCTTCCTTCGTAAGACAACTCAACAAATATGATTTTCATAAAGTGAGTCTAGTCTCCACCGGATCTCGAACTTCTTCCTTTCAATCCTCCCCCCTCCTTCTATTTTTACGTTGTTCAAACTACGCTTGTTGTCCCCTCTCATCACGCGACTTCCCCCCGATACCATCCTCTATATCTCAGGGATCCCTGCTCCATTCCACCGCCTCCCCCATCCTCAACTCGGCCTTTCCCGTCGATCTTCGGTTCGATCCGGGGCTTCTACATCTATCTCAGATGCCAGTTGACGAGGTCTGACAGTTTTTTCCTGCATTGCCACCGCTGAGCTATACTTGTCACTCTCCTTTTCGTAATCGCTCGTCGCCACAGGGTGGTCTTGGCATCCATTGTGACCTGGCACCATAACCTCCTTCATCTCCGTGAACGGCGGCAGCGTCCGAACGCTACACAATCTCCGTGAACGGCGGCAGTATCCGAACGCTATTCATTCCTCCTGCACGATGTACCATTTTACTATCCTAGCTTGACTTCATTCTGTTCTCCCAACCAATATACTAATTCTTCTACATCAGGTTAAAACATCCGATGATGCCCAATTCGGCGAACACAGCTGGACATTTCGACACCCCGATTTCCATGCTGATCGACGCGATGCCCTCGAAAACATAAAGCGCAAAGTCCCCGCAGCACGTAAATCCCTCACTTCCTCCTCCAACGGCGGTCCCGGCGGCGGCAGAGGAGCGAGCTCCGGCAGCCCTGTTCCAGGCGAAACTAATACCGCCGAATTAGCAGCTGTGCAATCGCACATGGGTGTCCTGCAAAACTCTTACCAGTCCCTCTTCTCGTCTCATGATACCCTTTTATCCTCCCACGAGACCCTTCGAGGACAGACAGACTCTCTACTTGCGTCACATTCGTCTTTACGTGCTCAGATGGATAATCTATTCGCTACGAATGAGAGTTTGAGGAATCAAGTCGGGAGGGGCGAAGAACGGATTAGGGTGCTGGAGCGTCAATACGGGGATGTGCTTGTTGAGTTGGTCAATTTTCAAAAGGGGATGGCGCAGCAGGATGGCTTGATGCAGGGACTAATCCAGTATTTTTTAGGGGAGGGAGGTGAGCGTCTCTGATTATTGTTTTGTGGCGTCATATATTCTATTGTGTTCCGCTCCATTCTTCGTCGGTTACCTCTTCCGTGTACCTTTTCGAGACGTGTTCCCCATGGGGGTGGCTACCATTGCCTCTGGGGATAAAGATGCGTACCTTTGCAATGCGCTGGTCGTGGCCGCACGATCTAGACGTTGAGGGCCTGATGCCTAGTTGATGGGTTTACAGTGTTCAATTCACGGGTGTATTATCCACCAAGGACACAGGTGCATTTTGAGCTGGTGTCAGGTCCGATTTCTATGCCTGGGCCTTTTCCTCTTGTTGTGTAGCTATGTTTTCCCTCATTAATGCGTATTGCCCTCCTCAGGTAAACCCAAAGACCCCTCAGACGCTACCTCCCAAACTGCCGCTGGGTCTTCTACCACTGCTTCTTCAGTACCCCTCGCTCCAGTATCCACCGTATCTCAACCCCCACCTCAAACCCCCATCCACAACATGTCTCAAACCTCAACAACACCCATTGCACCTAGCATGACGCCCAGCACCCATCCGCCGCCTTCCCTCCTAGCACAGCAATCCATGGGCCAATCACAACCATCGCCCTTCCTCGCACCTTCTTCAAATACAAATTCATTCTCCATACCTTCTTCACACACACGCAAATCCATGTCAATGTCCCAACCGCCCCAATCAGCTTCCCTTCGTAATTCATACTCCCTCCCTCCCAACCCCCATCAATTCATTCCAGCCCAAGAGCAATTCGTTCCCGCTCAAGAACTTGGCCTGCAAGATCCAGATATGGTCGCGCGGTTGAGTCTGGTGCAGATGAACGAGATGTCGAGGCGGGCTGCGAGCGATGCAGGCTTTGGGACCCCGACTTCGGGTTCGGGTTCTGGTGCTCCAGGGTCGTCGGTGGATGAGGAGATGCATATGCAGAGGGCGAGTGGGATGCATTTGCATCGAGGAGGACAACATCAGCAACAGCAACAGCCGTCGTCACAAGCGTCGACACAAGACGGCAATGCTACATTTCTTCTTCCCCCTGATATGAACTGGGACGCGCCGACGACGATGCATGAGGGATTGCAGGTTTTTACGGTTGGACATCTGTTACCCCGGAGTAGCGTGGAGGATCAGAATGGGAATTGGATGTTCAATGCTAATCCTGGGACGGGCGCTGTGCCTCCGCCTGCAGAAGGTGAAGGCGAAGACGAAGGCGAGGGCGAGGGTGGGACCGACAATGATAGCGACACCTTGCCATCGGAGCCCGACCCATACTCTGAAGAAGTTGTACGTCCGACGCCGTCTAATGGACGATCTTCGACTGCACCTACGACTATCCGTGTTCGACGGTCTACGTTCGTGCCGGGATGGGCTGTTCCCCCTAGGGTGCTTCTTGTGGACGACGACGCGGTGAGCAGGAGATTGAGCAGCAAGTTCTTGCAGGTGTTTGGGTGCATGATTGACGTTGCTGTGGATGGTGTTGGAGCTGTGAATAAGATGAATCTCGAGAAATATGACCTGGTGTTGATGGCGAGCCCTTTTCTTCTCTCTGCGTATGCTTCAAACTAATCTGCAGCTTGGAACGCGACAGGACATTGTGATGCCCAAAATGGACGGAGTCAGCGCTACGAATCTCATCCGCCAATTTGACCATATGACTCCCATTATCAGTATGACGTCTAATTCAAAACCGAGCGAAATTATGACATATTATTCATCTGGGATGAATGATATTTTGCCCAAGCCGTTTACGAAGGAGGGGTTGTTGGATATGTTGGAGGTGTGCTTTTTATTCTATACCGGGGATGTATAAATTGACACGGGTGCACAGAAACACCTTATGCACCTTAAAGTTATCCAACAGATGTCGAAATTACCTCGTTCACTCGGCGTGCCTCCTCTCTCAGACCCGTCTTTTAGCGAAGCACTCGCAGTTGGGGCGTCGCAATTACAACGACATGTTTCATCGTCCAATACCAGTTCCTCATCTAATTCTTCTTCTTCCAGTCTGCATCCGGCGTTGGGAATGTCAGGGTACGACGACGATGGACGGATCAACCCCCTAGCTGGGATGGGTCTATCTGATGAGCGATACGCAGCGATTTTAAGAGATATCGTCACCCAGGAGAGCTTTTCGGGCGTAGGAGTGCCCGAGGGCTTTTCGTTTGGTCTCGCAGGTGCTTTGGATCCTGGAATGGTAGGGGAAAAACGGGGATTGGACGATCAGGGAGAGGGGAGAGAAGGGAAAAGGGGACGTTTTGAGATCCTCGAGTGAGTTTCGTCTGGATGGATACCAGTTTTGCAGACACTTCCTTTGGTGCCAACTGTGTGGACTCGTGCTTTTGCGAGCATTTGGGTAGTTCACCACTAGTACTTCTCATCTCCCTTCATGTGCTACTTTTATTCCCGTCACATCATGATTTTCTTCATACCTCATGTTACCATGTTTTGCTTTGCCCTTATGCCCCGTCTTCATGATATCATATCTTACGCTTTCATTTTCAATGTCACCTTTTCTTGTATTGAGACTGTTTTCTCTTCTCTTTTTTTGTTCTCTGTATTACCGTCGTTGCTGTGTCATATCGTATACGAATATAGCTTGTGGAGTCTTCAGATCTGGACAACTCTTTGATGGGTTAATAAATTGGAAAAGTAACGCGGTGGGGTGATTTCATGGTAGTTTTCTAGTTCCTTCATATTAAGATTTCATGGTGTGTTCATGGACGCTTTCCCCATGGTGTTAGCGCAAATGCGCCGCGTCAGGGATTATCAAAAAGCCGCATATGTGGCTACCTCAGTACCCGAGGGCCGAGTAACGTACACACCCTAGATTTGCCATCTGGAACTAACCCCATTCTGGGATCGTGGGGGTACCTTCTTACCTTGCGTATGAACGCACGAAACGAAATATGCCGTCAACAATATTTTAAATTGATAAAGCACCCCCTGGTGCTAGGTACCCTTCTTCGAAGATCTGATCGGTGAACTCCGGGCCCAGGGGGTACTTCAAAGTCAGATTGTTTATACCACATGTATGGATAAGGCAGGTGTCGATGCATGGTTCCGGTTAGGCAGCAACGTGGCTCAGCGCTCAGCTCTTAGCTCGAGATTCCAAGATCGGGAATCAATACTTATCATGACTAGGCTATGACCGTTCGACCCTAAGTATACGTATCGGAAGGACTTTGACGCGCGAAGGTTTCGTGTACCCTTCCGGTCACTTAGATAAGCTTGAGTCGTCGAGACTTGCATTGCAAAGATAATAGCACAATCAAGGGTAGGATAGGGAAACATGAACAAGAAACGTACGAGAAACATGAGCACAAGAAAAGTCAAGATCGCTGACGCAATGATATCCTGGATTACGCCGAGACAACTTGCGCATTATACAGCTTCGCATACTCGCCATCGTCTTCAATCAGCTGATCATGTGTCCCTCGCTCGACCACACATCCGTCCTTCATACATCTGTCACCGACGCGTCAATTTCATCTCTGTAGCTAGCAGGGTGTTTCTTACATGATCTGATCAGCCTCCTTGACAAGATGGTGGAAACGGTGAGTGACAAGGATCATAGTCTTTCCTTGGCGAACATGGTGAAACTCGGAAAGAATGTCGCGTTCCGTGATAGCGTCCAAAGATGACGTGGCTTCATCGACTACAACTAGTCTGATATCTGTGTGATTGATCCTCATAAAGGTTCTAGCCCTGATGACGAAGCAGTGAAAATGAGCAGCTATGACACGGAAGTAACGGAAAAGTACATACGCCGCAAGTCGTTGTTTTTCACCACCTGACGCCACTGGTTAGTCAGCGAAAACGTGCACACAAACCGTGAACACTGACCCGAGATTGCGACTGTCTGCTGTTTGTGGCGCGCCAATTCTTCCCGCAATCTCTCAGAGATGGTACCATAAGTTCCGTCGCTCCACCCATTCCCAATATCATGAGTAGGCTTCACCTGCGTATCATACCCATTTTGCAATTTTGATACCCAGTTTGTGCAACTACCCATTTTGGCTGCCTCTTGAATTTGCTCATCGGTCGCATGAGTACTGGACGGCAATCCAAGGCAGATGTTCTCCTTCACTGACATGGGAAACAACAACGGGAGCTGGGGTAAGAATGCGATTGATGCGCGCACATCGTCGGAATCATATGTCGACAACGAATTGTCATCAATCAAAATTTCCCCTTCGGTAGGATTGGAGAGACGGGCAATCAGCTTCAACAACGAAGATTTCCCGCTGCCATTGACACCGACAACAAGGACAAGCTGGCCAGGAGTGATCTCCAGGGTGACATTGTCAAGAGCATTGTGACTGCATTTCTCGTAACGAAGCGATACTTGTCTATTGTATCATATGCATCAAAGTCAAGCACGTCGCCGCATTTGCAGCATGAAGCTCACCGAAAAGATATTTTCATCCCGTCCGACGAGCTACCTCGCGAGGGATCTGGATAAGACATCGGTCCATTGGATATCTTACTCTTGTAACTGATAGCATCATAAAGCCATTTCGCCTGAAGGCACAAGCTGTTTATTGATGTAGAATTCATCCCATATTCGCCGATGCTCAGGGAAAGCCTGTTGGTCGCTTGTTGCAAAAGAGCAATTGACATCACAGAGGAAGGCGAAAGACGGCAAGGCAAAACGAGCGCATAGACTGCCTTGAAGTATGTTAGTATGTTAAATAAGTAAGATACGATAACTTACGAGTGGAAGGTCGAGGGTTAAATTGATTAGGAAGTCCCAATACCACCCTCTGATCAAACCACCCGCCCAGGGAAACGGTTCAGTTACAATTACATCACCGAGATCTTCAGTTGACTTTCGGAATTCTGCATAGCTCGTTAGCATAGGCATACTTGAGTGAATGTTGTCTTACCAGGATGGATGCTGTTGGCGGCCCCGCTGAGGATCAGTTCCTCTCGATATTGAGATGAAAATGCTAGATCATAAAGAGATTTCATTTGCCTGAAAGGTACGTTTAGTGTATAAAAGATGTACCCTACAAGTTTGTTTCAGAAAATAGCGATGGTCCTTGATAACCACAAACCTTGGGCACCGGTGACATTAGATGGTGCCAACCAGCGGACAACCGGATGAGAAATGCAAAATAGAAATAATATCTCTCTCTCCGGACTAGGTTTGTGCAGTACCGCGTTCATCAAGACAGCCACTTGCGATAAAAGGGAAATGATGGTGCGAGCGATGTGAAATAAACCTTGTAAGAATGACGAGCCTGGTACATCCGACGGAAAGTGGCCCCTCACGGGAAATATTGTGTAACAATCTAGAAAATTATTCACAAAAGGTATTGAGGAGACAAGGATCTATACCTTGCATCGAAGACACATCCACACGCATACTGGCTGGAAATTTTATTCACTGTTTCAATATGGACAGAACTCGGGATGGATTGCATCACCTTCAATAAGCTGGGGAAGGAAATGTGCTTTCAAGCGACTATTGATATTGTCGTTCACATATGCTCTACAGGTAATGATAAGCCAGCCATTCGAACAAGGAAATCACGTAAGCATACAGGCAGCGACTGCAAGCAGGTTCAATGATGGCGCTGAATAACCCTCCGTAGATGGCAATATTAAGGGGGTCGTGAGATACGTCTCCCGAGGAATGACCATCCACCTGAACATTATAAGTTTCAAACATCAGATTCAGGTTGATCACTCACAAAATTGAATATGGAACCTAAACAGAATAGAAGTAGTGCATCGGAGATGCTAAGCCAGAATGTGGCGCAGATATGGACAATCAACAGCCCAGGAGCCAGAGAATATACTTCTCCGAGAAGCTTTCGAGCGTATGATAAGTTGGTGAAGGAGACAAGATATCGTTCAATCCAGGCTCGAATGTCCGAGGTCCAGTTGAGAGGTGACGGACTTTCGTAGGCAACTGTATATATGCCATGACTCAAGATTCGCGGTGGAGGGTGAGGGGGAACTGCATCTAGAACACAAGAAGTCGTTGATTTCTTTCCGTCGGTCATGATTGTGCAAGCGCGAGAATGGTGGTCTTTGGAAAATACTCAATTGAAGGCACGCAGGCTGGAAGGTATTTATGCGTTATTCCAAGGGACACGCACTGCCTCTTAACTCGTGCCACCGCTACTCTTGTGCTTCGTGGATGAGATGGCCAATAAATGAGAATCTGTGATTCTTGGAAGCGATCGATTTGACATTGACAGAGTGGTGCCACGAATGAGCCCACAGATCCACCACCTGTTGCGACACAAGTATAGATGCCAGATACCCCATAAGGAGAAGGGCTGCAAGGATTCAGGAAGGCGCTGTGTGTCCCAGGAGACCAAAGTCCGACACCAATAGGACATGTGTCCGTCACTAGTGCTTCTCCAAAATTCTAGTATGCGCGCATGTATGTGGGTACACACAATAACGAAAAAAAAATGTTTTTGCGATCGTAATAGACGTGTCTTGAATGACTGTGGGGTGGTAATATCCAGAATGGCAGCTCCCCGCAGGTGACATGCATCTTCTACAAATCGCACTGCATGAGAAAGGATCATTGATGACCATATCAGCCCGAAGAAAAACGACCACGAACCTCTATTCAAACAAGTGAGAAAATACTCGTGGAGGAAGGGTCAACAGTTCATTTCGGTAGTTGAAACTTGAAATGCCCTCATCGCGCCCACAAGCAGCTTGCGTTTGTCACGATGTTCATCATCCGGTAGCACGACCGAAAAATCTGAAACTAGCAGATCACTTCCCACATACGGCTTGAGAATAAACATGGATACTAGCCTCATAAAGTCGTTGAGTTATCCGACGATGGTCGGGCAAAAGTATTGATGTCATGACTTTAATGAATAATGCAGCATTCAGATGGCCCGAGGCACGCAAACATTTTGGTGATCAGTACTATGCTAATAATGGGGACTAGTGTAGACATCCTGTACCAGCGCGTACATTGATGACGATAACATGCCATCGATATTGAATTACCGGTCATCCATGGGGTGCACAAAACAAAGAAGAATGCAAATCGTTGTTCGCAGTGAAGATGAGTAAGATTCACGATTTGTAATCGGCTGAGACTCACTTCAAGATAATATTACGTACTAACACCTGGCACCTTCCACACCAAATTTGCAGCACTTGGCATTGCTACACGTGTTGTTTCATAGTATAACGAGTTGCCACTGTGTGTGCTTGAAATAAAAACAAGGACATGTCGCGGGACTTCACTGTAACAGATGAGTCGTCAAGGGGGACGTGTTCGTACCCGATTTACATATACCGCAACAAACCTCAGTGATCTATATCTGCTGTGTGTATTTCAAACAAGGGAATGTTTTGTACCCTCCAAATTCAACCATAAGTCCATTTTATCCCATATATCCTCCTGCTCCCCTGTCCATTCTCGTGTCTTTTCTCTGACACACGCAACACACAAGCCCTCGGCGGCCCAGTCGATTTGCTTAATTTGCTCAAGCATTTCGAGTGGTTTGCAAACCCCAGAGTTAGATATTGCGGGCGTTATTACGAGTGACATCCATTTTTCCGCAAACACGTCTGTACATGCCATATGAGGAGTTGCAGGCTAAAATAAATGATGAATCAGCGCACAAGCTTATAGTCACACGAGAACAGATCATATCATAAAAAAAAAACTTCCAACGTTCGGTGTTCGGCGTTCAACGAAGGCTATAACATCTGAAGCCAGCGGAACATGTCAACGGAGTTACTGTTTGATTAGAATCTCATTTCCCAGTAGGTCGCCACAAGTCAAAACATTACTGCGGTGGCCACTTCCTCGGAATCAGATGTCAGGAACACGTACTGGTGTGAACAAAACAGGGGTGAAATGCTCCACGATGCCAGTCATCAGACTTCTGCACCGCTCAACGTCTATAGGGGGCAGAATGAGGCGTGGTGTTGACGATAGCCCTGGCAAACCATCTGGTTTGATGGAATTTTCCAAATCCAAGTCATCATCCTCGGATTCGAATTCAGAAGTCGTGACAAGGCTGTAATATATGCCCTTTCTGATCTGGAATAGCAGAATCAGTTTCTCGACAATCCGTGTGGAAAACCACGAAGAAACGAAAAAGACATCCGACAACAGTGGATGTTTTGTCCCCAATCATATATAAAGTAAAATAATCACTGAGACCTAGCTAGTGCCTCCCTCCAAAGACCGCAGGAGTTAGACGCTAGCCTATCAGTAGCATACACAAATTCTCAGGAAAAAAACTGCCTATGAATAATAGGAACACTAAGCTTTCATAGCAACCTTCCTAGACGCGAGGAGAACCTACAAGCTGAAGCACAGCATGTAAAAATTAGGCATTTACCACGCCGCAGGGAAAACCTAACAAAAATCGCAGGCATGAACATGAACCCACCGAGGGAATCTGATACAATTGCACAAGTGCCAGTGCCTCTTCTAGATGGCTGCTAGGATGTGCAAACGGCTGAGGCCCTTGTGGAAACATGGATACGAAGTAGGCCCGTGCTGACATGTGCACACCGGGCAGATCGAGTTGATCTGGGGAAGAGACACGCAGGATCGCCGCAACATGCGAGAAGGGCGCGTCAGCGGAAAGAGGGCTGCAAGAACATCAAAATCGCTTTCTGTCAGTTTCACCACGACAAAATGCTCTCACCTATCGTGGTATAGATGTTCCAGCAGGGCTATCAAATCTTGGACTTGAACACCAAGTTCTGGCGGAATCAACACTTCAGAGTCGGCGCTGGTCCCACTATCAAGCATCCTCTGAACAAAGCGAGATTGTCGACGCAACAAACTCTCATGCAACTTGAAGTAAATCTCCCCATTGCTCATGCTGCGTGATCGAATGATGATGGAACCATCGTTGAACCAGTATGTAGGATGCTGTCTGACGTTGTGTGGCTCGGCGGTCGTGCTCGTGGGTAAGCTTGCTTCACTGGCTGTTGTGCGCCACGATAACCAATATGTCCAGCCTGCAGCCAATGAGACAGGGATGAGTGTGAGCAGCGCTCGGCGGCTAGCGGTGAGGTTTCTCATGAGAAGTACTTAGTAGTACACGTTGTGAACAGCGTCGTCTGACGGAAGCAGACCTTCGACTTCATTGACTAGCGCCGGTAACACCGTGACAATGTCGATAAAATGATAGACCAATCGAGGACATGCTCATGGTCTGAAATGGAGTCTATGTTGATAATAGGAACGGTAGACATGCTCACTTCTGCGCACACTTTAGGTATCAACTTACATAAAGCGAGTACAATACGACACTCGGAAAGACGGAGGGATAAGACGTAAAGTACTAGTACAACACTTTACTCAATCTTTGTATTGAGTTCAGCAAGACATCGCCTTGCTTTATGACCTTGTCGTACTGTGCATTCTTGAGTGATGGTCGTGTCGTCTCCACAATACCATGCACTTTGTCAATAGTGCAATGCAAACGCCCGTTGGCGATAAATCGTGAAAGCTCACTAGAAGAGACGCTCAGAGATGAGTAAGATACAGGTGCAGATAGTACATACCTGTCAACAAACTCGACACTGACGCCGAATGCACCGCTAAGACTTTCAAGAGTGAGGCTGCGGTAGGATTCCAGAAGTTGGCTGTATGCCAAAATGCGCATTTCTCGTACATAGTAGCGGGTATGAGGTGAGAGAAGTCGCGAGGGCAGGAGATACGTCTGCTCAAGGGTCGCTGTGGGCGTGGACAAGGTATGTCAGTTATTATCAATCACATCAGACAAATATAAAGAGGCTAGACAAGAACTTCGGAAGTGGATTGTAGGTGCGAAGAAACGTACCAAGGGCGACGAAGAATTTTGCGTAATGGCAGTCGTAAAGGTTGTTTAAGAGGTCTCCAAGAATCGGGATTTCGGGCAAAACGGAGATAACCTCCGGTGCGGCAATGAGCTACAGGAGTTATGGTCAGCAGTGGGAAAGACCCTAGGAGAACGAGCATACCCGTTTCTTGAGATCTACTCGTTTGAGGGTGAGAGCATTTATGATGATAGTGAGAGCGACAAAGTCATTGTATGTTGTGAGTTCAGTGGCAGTAAATGTCGATAATGCATCTAGGAGAAGTGCGCCGCCAACCTTAAGTTGGCGGATGGATATCATATGGAGCCCACGGTAGACCTTTAGACGATTACGCCTATCCCAGTCACCACCCTCCTCGATAAATCTGGACGATGTATTAATTCAAGATCACGGCAAAGTGTTGCGATAGCGCACCTTTCTGCCTTGGGAAGATTTTCAGTGATGAGGCCATTGTCACCAAAGAAAAATCCCAGCCGGATGAGAGTGAGTACAATATCTATCCTCGAGCCAAGGCCAGGTGTTTTCTCAAGCGCAAGTTTTTGCGCTGCGACTGCACCTTCCTACACGCATGATGTCATTCAGTGTTCGTATGATTTAATATAGGGAAGGTGCACCTTGTCACCAATTCGAGTTAGATGATTGGCTCTGGCTTTCAAAGCATCTGATATTTCAGATTCTCCTTCTTGCTTCTCCGCCTCTGCTAGTCTCTCGTCTAGCTTCCTCAGCTCTTCTTCATTGTCTTTCTCCATCGATTCGAGTAACGCAGGATCAGATGTTAGAGCGCCTGCAGAGGTTACTAACTTATAATATGGCGACATTTCTGCGTAGACCAAAGATCAAGTCAATAACATTAAGACAATCTCATTACTTACTGTCTGCCTTGATCCCTTCAAGCAACTGTTTTCTTGCATTGTCGTGAAGTCGCCCGAGCGTTGGTGAGATAAGAGTGAATAGATGCTGTGGCAGGCTGAGATTTGGTATCGGAATGATTTCTTCTGCCATGACTGTCAGTGTCAGGGAGATACCTTCGACGCGTCAGTCTCACAGGCTCATATTCCCACGGCGTGAAGACGCGTCACACTCATAGTGCAACACTTTGTACTCATAGCCAACACTAGCTGTACTGAATCATGACATCTACTCAAGAACTCCTCAAGCAGGCTGCAGATCTCGCGTCCTCTAACCCAAAGCGTGCAGAGGAGCTTTACAAACAAATATTGGATTCCACAGGTGTGCTGAACAGTGTATGTCTTGACTGCTAGTACTAATCATACACTCAGCGTCAACTTCTAATGGATCGGCCGTCAATGCTGACAAGGAACAGTCCTTGCGTGACCAAGAGTCGGCCTTGATAAAACTCGCAGAGCTATATCGAGATCAAAATTGAGTCTTGCAAAGTCTGATGTTTTACGCAAGCCCTTACTCCAGACAGAGATGCCAGTGGCTTAGCGCAAGTCATCACACTCTCGAGATCATTTATGTCTTCAACTGCCAAGGCAAAGACTGCCAAGTTGAGTAAGTGCCCTCTGTTCTTGGCTTACCGTGCTTCATTGATGTCTATCTTGCAGTCCACACGCTTCTAAATTATTTCAACTCTATCCCTAATAGTCGGCAAACTCAGATTGACGTCCTGACCGACAACATTGAATGGTCAAAGCATGAAAAGCGGATATTCCCCAAACATAGCTTGGAAATCCGTCTTGTTTCCCTGTAAGAAACACTTCTACTTCTTACGATGACGCTGATTATCGGTACAGGCAACTCGAAGCACTGCAGTACAAGTTAGCTTTAACACGAATCGACGCACTCTTGACGGAGCTGAAAAGGTTAGATGACAAGATGATTCTTACCGAAGTACACCTACTCGAGAGTCGCGTCTACCGTGGCATTGGAAACCTCTCGAAGTCCAAGGTTAGTCTTTGAGTACCATGTTGGCATTTCTCATTATATCCCCACACGTCGGTGAAATACAAAGGCTGCCCTCACTTCCGCCCGGACTGCTGCAAACTCAATATACTGTCCTCCTCATCTTCAAGCAGCATTAGACCTCCAATCCGGCGTTCTCCATGCTGAGGACAAGGATTACACTACTGCATATTCATACTTCTATGAGACTTTCGAGAATATGTCATCACAGGACGACCCAGCAGCGTTGAATGCACTCAAATACATGCTTTTGTGCAAGGTCATGTTGAATATGGTGTGTTGTCAATGATCTTAATTCGCCACACATTCTGATATGTATCCCAGCCTGAAGATGTCACATCACTTCTTTCCATCAAGCTTGCGGTGAAATATGCTCAGCTCCGCGAGATCGAGAGTATGCGTACCATAGCTCTTGCGCATCAGAATCGAAACTTGTCGGATTTTGAGAAAGCCCTTCGGGATTATAAACATGGCATGTTATGCTCTATTTATGCAACTCGTTATTCATCTGTCATTGCTACACAGAACTCTCGTCCGACCCTACCATTCGTTCGCATCTTGCAGCGCTTTACGACACCCTTCTCCAGCAAAATCTCCTGCGTATCGTTGAGCCGTACTCTGTGGTGGAGATTGACTACGTTGCAAAACAGGTCGGGCAAGGACGGCAGGACGTTGAAGCCAAGTGCGTATTAATTTTTTTCTGTGAGAAGTAACTGATCTCGTGTTTCAGGCTATCCCAGATGATCTTAGACAAGGTGTTCCACGGCGTACTGGATCAGGGACGAGGATGCCTGATCGTATTTGATGAGCTAGAAGCTGACGTGCGTCCCCTCTTTCTACTCATTCTATCCATAGCCAGACTCTTTTTCAGAACACGTATGGTGCAGCAATTGGAACTCTGGAGCAAGTTAGCAAGGTCGTGGACTCATTATATGCCAAAGTACTTCCGTTTATTTCTTTAGCCGCTGGCTCTATGCTTACAAATGTCGTTCAGACTGTCAAGATTGCATAGATGTAGTTGTTTTTGTTTCCTTGTGAACTTGAAATTCTACACGATCCGTCTAATTGAGAGGAAGAAATGGTCACATTCTCAAACGATAGATATGTCCGCGCTCACTAGCCGAGTCGTCTGGCTGATGTGAAGCTGTCATGACTCTTAAGATCGTAATATATTGCGGAACAAGGGACAATATTTAACTAAACGAGCAAGAATGTCTACCGAGCACGTCTTGCAGGCGAGAATTGAATAAGGCTGTATTCCGTTGTGATCAGCAGGTCTTGTAGCCCGTCTGCCTTGACATCATAAGCGAAACACCTGGCCTCGTCTTAACCAGGTCTCCGCCTGACTTCTGTAAGAGGGAGTGCGATGCAAGGCAACTACAGTCTGGTATTTGCGAAACGATGAACGCTGAGGTTCTTAAAAGTGGTAAACAGTTTCGAAGCTAACTCCACAGCCATGATATAGTTTCGCAGCGTGGTGGCAGATATCTGCAAGTCGTCTTCGGATAGAGATGGCAGCGTATATGACAGAGCCTTGTATGAGGAGATGCCAGCTGGGAGACAACTGCCGAAGCTGGATGACCGTGATGTCGCCCGAATGGGCTATGATCTCCTGCAAGAGACGTCCGAGTGCGTTCTGCCTTTTTTCTCCTCATATTACAGGAAGGTGGACGCCGAAGATTCCAAACAGCAAATACACGATGTCTTCCTGCAATGTAGTGACACGCGTTGATGCCCATTGAAGTTTCTCTCTGGTATCTTTCATTCCCGGGCGGAAGGCGACGAGGGCCCTTGCATTTATACCAGTTGAACGCTCCAACTCCTGTGTGATGGCCAGAGACTCTTGCGGTTGCATGAATAGTTGCCGAGGTATGGAATCCAATCTGATTGGTAGAACGGAACAATTTTAGGAGCGAGGAATCCTGAACGATCCAACCTCGCGTATTCCAAACGCTTTTTGCGAGCGCACCTTTGACGAATGCGAAACATCCGATAGGTAGACGAATGGTAAGCGCCAAGAAGTGATACCAGAGTCGAACATCTACGGGGGCATAGACGTTCGACTCCGACATATATATATATATATATATAGGGGAGAGGCTCTGATCGACTATATTCGCCCCATCTTACAGGTGCGAACCCCACGTGTTATCACCTATAATTACTGACGTTACGTGGGAGTCACAAGTGGATGGTGATATCAGTGAACGAGGTTTTAGCAAAACCAACGCGGCCCGTGGAGCCATCGAACACAGTGTAGAAGCGCTGGAGAAACACGAAACCAAGATTAAAGTCCTCTCCCATGCCAGATTCCGTGCCAAGGCTTTTAACGATGAGATATATGGCATTAGGATCAGCTTGTTCATGAAGCTCATAGTTGAGAGGACGAGGCCAGATTTGGGCGTTACGGGTAAGACTGAAGATTTGCTGTGCAAAATGGTGAACAATTGGTGAGAGGGCTGACAGAATTGACGTACGTCCTCAATATGGAAGTCCAAGTTCTGTAGGGCCATGTACTGCCTTAAGGTAATAGTGAGAAGACCAGTGATCTCATCGTGAATACCGCCGGTCGCAGTCTGGTACTTCTCAAATGCATCTATCGAACGTTGATCAGATAATTATTACACACTGCACTCTGAATACACACCGGAGGCAATGTAAATAAAGGTGGTACCACTATCGATGATACCAGCAGTGGTCTCCAAGATCTCCGTAGAGCCGTAGGTGATCCTCTGATTGATACCCCAATATTTCGACGCGGTGGGGATGGTGGTGACATGACTGAAACAAAACAATTACCATCGGTCTGGATTGATCTAGGAGCTGAGGTAGCTTACGTGTAGACAATATTACCAATGTACTTGGTATTGTCAGGTCCACCAAAGCTGAGCTCTCCGGAAAGGCTGTCTGCTTCCGTAGTGGTAGGCTGGAAAAAGACACCAACAATGTGCTGATCAATTTTGCCTTGGTTATACAGGTAGTCAGTGATAGTCGGGATCGTTTCATCCGGCTCATTTATCAGGGACCCGAGTGACAAAATTCTAGGCCCAAGACCAAGGATACCGATTTCATCTTCATTGATGCCCTTCACAGTCTTCGCAATACCGAGTGGGAACTCGGTGATAGTGAGCCCACCACCGAGAGTGACGGTATCGTACCAGATAGTTCCTATAGATAATCGTAGTTATTCGAGTCTTCAACTTATGATATTGTTGTATGTCATACCTTTGAAGTAGGTCTCGTCGTCACCATCATCACCATCATCATTTAAACTGTATGCTTGCATTACACGCTGACGAGTGTTGACACTGGTGTCGCTTCGCACATATGGTGCGCTATTTTTAAGCCATGTGATCGAGCTGCCGGTGTCGACAGCCAAGTTGTCTTCAATAATGCATTAGCAAACGCATGTTTTCTCAGTGTTGAACTGACAGGTTGTGGGGGGGCTACCAACGCCAACTGCTACACTATAACCATAATAATCGTTTGACACAGGAATGATATCAATACGTCGGCTATGTGTGTTGTAGTTCCTAAAGGCTTCCATACGAGCTTTATCGTGCTGCGAGAGGTTAATAGTACTAGTACTATTGGAAAACTTTAGCCTCCTGGCGAGGGGGATGGTGATGAGGGAATTGCGAACTTCAGTGGGTGACCCTGTGGTCGACAAAGCCAGGAGAGCCTGTGTCAGCAAGGATGCAGCTAGGAACATAGTTTGCTGGAAAGTGATATGATATTCGGTAGTAGCCCATTATATACTTATGTGCCAGCGAACGCGATATGGCAGAACCATGGTTCTGCTAACGTGGCAGATGGCAGAATCACGTGATGTTTTAGCGACTACTACATCGATGCAAGATCGCGCTCAACAGCAACATAGAATCAATATTCCATGTCCCATCTTCATTTGCATCATGATCTGTAACCATAATGTCATCCTCGATTGTTGCAAGCACCAATCCCTCATCGACGCGCTGCAGTTCTGCGAAGTCAAATGCTCTCCCTTGCAAAACCTCCTTCCCATCCTAGTCCGAGGCAAACTCTGGGCCCATCGTTTTTTCTGCATTACGAATATCTTCGGGTCGAGCGAACCCAGCATCAATATCATCAAGTGAGATTGATTCGGGACCTTCGAGATTGTGTTGCTGGAGACTGCCGAAAGTGGAACGAATGCAAAGTCGGTTTCGAGCTGTTTGGCAACCTCCGGATCAATTCCCGGAAGTTCGGTTGTGTGCATGTGAGCATGGCATCGTCGTGTTGGTTTGCCGTCAGTAACATTTTTAAGGTGGACGTGATGGCGAAGATTCTATATTATACTAGGACGACTGCGGGGGCATGGACGAAAGACCATACCCCGTAAGATGATCTCGTTACTTACTATCTGCTTTGATTCCTTCAAGCAACTGTTTTCTTGCATTGTCGTGAAGTTGCGCGAGCGTTGGTGAGATAAGAGTGAACAGGTGCTGCGGGAGGCTGAGATAACCCACTAACTGTCAGTGTTAGGGAGCTTTGGACGCGTCTCAGAAGCTCAGATTACTAATTGATCATCTCTTGATCCCTACATTCATGTGACCAAGCCGTGGAATTCGGCGAGGAACACTGAACGAATCAAGCGAGATAACAGGACGAAACTGTGTTGTTATAAAGTGTTGTATCTAGTGGCTAGATGGCGGTAGGTAAGAGACTCGAGTCTGGTCCTCCGTGACGCAGTTTGGCGGAATATAAAGGGAAAGAGTCACATGACGGTGACTTGGTAAGCGCGTAGTAAGCGTCCAGCTTACACCCTCCCATCCTCTCTGGAATCCTGCATCGCATCAACATCTTTCATGATCCTCGTGTTCTGCTCAGCGTCTTCTTCAGACTTCGAAACATTGAATTTTGATGCGTCTTCCTCATTCCTCATTGCGATTTGGTACTCTTGCAGGACTTGTGTGTTCTCTAACTCTCTGCCCAGCACCCAGACGTCTGCTTCAGGTCCGTAACCTTGCCAGCGGACGAGGTATTGACATCCGCGGCCCCGTGTCCTTTTGTCTAGGATCTTTTCTATTTCCCATTCTTCTGTTCCGGTCTTCGTGACGATTGGTCCTGGACGTTGTAACTCGCGGGAGGGATAGAGTTCGGCATTGTTGGGCACGTGGCGCTTGAGTTCGGAGACGTGAAAAGTGGGGTAAACGTTAGTGTGATCTGGTAAGTCTAGAGTATAAGTGGATGACTTAGGGTTCGCTGAAACTATTGTGTAAGGTCTATTGAACTGTGGCATGAATTTCACGACCCGTTTCTTGTCGCTGGTGAGATATTCTCGACATCTGTGTGCTGTAGAGAGGTATACTGAGTCTCTGACTGTAAATGTAGGCTCGTTGGCTCTGTGTGCGTTAGCGGTGTGTGCTTGTGCTATCTTTGAGGCCAAAAGTGCGTCGTGTGCGTCAGCGATGTCTATTTTGAGTGAAATGATTGCTTCCACTGCATTGGCGACATCATGTGGGAAGCTGTCTTGGGTGGATTGGATTGCTTCCTGTGTCAAGGGTGGCAATAGGCGTGGCGCTCTACCTATGTGCAGGTGGAAAGGTGAGTGGCCTGTTGAGGCGTTAGTTGTTGACATTAAGTTAAATCTGACGCGGGGCAGGGCCTTTACCCAGCCAGTCTGTTGATGATCTACGAAATACCTGAGGGTTTGGTTGATGGTTTTATTTGTACGTTCACTTGCACCGTCAGTTTGGGGATGGTACACAGTGGACATCTTCAGTTTGATGCTGGTCAGGCAGTGTAGGGCCTTCCAAAATTTGCTAGTGAAAATCTTGTCGTGATCTGAAATAATATTCAAAGGTAAGCCATTCTTGCAGTACCAGTTATCAAAGAAGAGATTTGCGATTTCTCGTGTGCTCATGTTCATCCTGCAGGGGATCAATCATATGTCTGTGCCCAGGCGGTCCATAATCATCATGATGCCATTGTAACCGTGCTCTGTGGGTAGCGGTCTGATGAAATCGATGGCGATTGAGTCGCCTCTGTGGTCAGGTATGAGACCCCCTAGGATCCATGTAGGATCCATTTTGTCTATGCTTCTTATGCAACTATTTATACAATGGTGGGAGTCCAGAACTCCCTCTGTGCACAGGCCTATCACTCACTATATTGTGTGATGTTTAGTTAGTTAGTTATGTGATATCCTACACAACTGTCCATGCAATGGTGGGAGCCCAGGACTCCCTCTGTGTGTGGGCCTATCAATTGCCATATACTCAATGGTAATGGTCCTAGAGTTCCACTGTGTGTGAACTCATCAAGCACTAT
>MU173123.1:0-15863 GCA_016695475.1 Suillus decipiens | reverse complement strand
CCCCCCCGATGCCTGTGGACTCAAGCTTGTGCCAAACCACATTTGTCTGATTTACAGCCTGGTGATTGTTGCAGCTTGATTTTTCCACCATGTCAGAAGCCTCTGCAAGATGCAATTTATACCTGTCCTTTCCCACCATGAATCCCAGCCCATCAGATAGCCAAACCTCATCATGTGGCTTGATGGGATGCAGATGTTTAGCTTTGAAATTTCTGTCCATCACAAATGACCAGGTGTATTTTCAGCTTGAAGTTCTTATTATCACAAAGTTTGCTTGTGTCATGAAAGGGACTCACTCATCAAAGGAGTCATCCCCTGACATGGACATGTTAATCCCAGGCTGAGGACAAGCCAGGCAAAATAATGTGAGATCTCCTGCTTTAGGGTCATTGGAACAATGGCCAAAGCCATGCCATTTCATGGTCTTCAACTGCCTCCACTGTCAAGCAACTCTCATGGGCTCTCTGTATCAGTCCTTCCAAGGTGCTTTGTCAATATAATTTCTTTCAGATGCAGATATGGCATTACTGGAACAAGGTGTGGAAACATGCTCGAGGTCATTCGCCAGAGCTTGCTGTAATAGTTTATTGCCAAGGTGCTGCATTCAAGGTTGTCCAATAAAAAGTCATCTAGGACTCTGAAGGTGAAGGCAGTCTTTGGCCTGTTGA
The DNA here is from genome assembly GCA_016695475.1 of Suillus decipiens. NCBI lineage: Eukaryota > Fungi > Basidiomycota > Agaricomycetes > Boletales > Suillaceae > Suillus > Suillus decipiens. The sequence goes on along the minus strand of MU173123.1, from coordinate 15,195 downwards.
AGGATGCAGGAAAAAATTCATGTCTAAACAATTGAATGTCTGAACTCAGAGCATTTGGACAATGACAGCATTGAACCTCGAGGTGATGAACTCTGGACTTGTCAATGATAACCATGGTATTCTTCTTTGGCTGGAACTCAGGTCCTGATACAGATGGTATATCTTCAGGTTCAAGCCAGTCTTCAGGTTCTCCTTTATCAAACAAATCCCATCTATCTGCGAGTTCTGGATATTGTCTGCCATCATGGCCAAGGTGTATGACTAGTCTGACATGAGCCAGGCAGCTCTGCTTGAAGAATTGACCATTCCATTGACTGATCCAGTGGAAAGGATTGCGATGATGTTGACTCTGGCAACAGCCAGTGCAGTAGAGTGGCTCCCCAAGACAATCTTGACATTTGTAGACCCTATCCTGGTCACATATGACACATCTCCTGTCTTTTGGTAGAGCTTCTCTATCAAGGAGGTGATGTAGATATGATTCCTGCCTTGGTAGCCATTGCCTTAGGTAGTCATTTTGACTCTGGGGCTTCCGGACATCACCGAGACAAAACTGGAGGGGAAGAAGGCCATAGTCAGGGCTTTCCTTACATCGCACTATTGTGAGTCTCTCATAAGAAAATCACTGAATGTATTGAACACATGCACACAGGACTTTGTTCTGGGAATGACAAGACGGTCGTTCCATGGAGCGCCATCATACACAGTCAAGATGACTTTGTGGCGAGAACATTTCTTCTGGCTGATGTGGACCTGAAGGAACCATCGAAGTTGCAAAATTGGGATAAAGAGCATTGCTCAATTTCTGGTATGCTTGGCAGGAGTTAGGCAAATGTCTGACCTTCCTTTTAAAAGCATGGAAAAACAAGGACAGTGAGATAGTACCATCAGTGGTGTCTTCCAAGTCACCTTCTCTTGCAACTGAAACAATCAGAAAGTGGAAAGGGGCAATCCACCAAAGCTCTGAGGATTCCTCAACAGAAGCACAGAGCGATACTCAGGAGACAGAAGAGGAAGCTGATGATGACTCAGCAGATGGTAGATCCTCACACAAGAGAGCAAGAAGAGCAGGAAATCTATCAGGGGCAGGTCAAAAGCTCACAGTCCCAAAATCACTTCCAAAGCCCTGGCAGACTAAGACGGCAAATGTCAGTGCACTGATTGAACCATTGGCCAGGACGACCTGGAGTATGTCATACAAGCCACTAGACAGCATGCCTTGGGTGACCAGAGGAAGGGGAAGGAAGTAGTGTACATATACCACACTGCAATTATTTGTACCATACTGTCTGCCTGAATGTCCATGGCAATGTTGTGCACTGAGGATGTGGTAGTGTGACACAGTACTCAACATCCGGTGTTCAGTACTTCTGGGCAAGAAGTACTGAACACTAGATGTCAAGTACCAAATACCAAATATTGAATGCAAAATACCCAATGCCAAATACTAAATCCTGAATACAAAGTACTGAATCACAGATATGATGAAAGTATTGAAAGTAGGTAATTTACAGGTTAGGATTATCATCAAACCTTTCAATGAGAGAGTCTACTACCATCAGCAATTTGGCGCTCATCTTTTGAGTCCTTTGCATTCTCTGGAGGTCAGTATAAGCTCTTCTAAGTTTCTCACATGTTTCTGCCCAAGCCAGTTGAAATAGACAATCAGCCTCCAGTTGCTGTAGTATGGAAGGGCCAGGAAGATGTTCATAGTGTTGTTGGTATTCCAAAAGTTGATTTTGGAAGGAAATTAGGAAATATTCATATAAGGCATGAGCAAATACTCACATTCTGGGTAGTCATATGTCCCAAGTGGCTGGAACTCCCAGACCATGGCATACAATTCTTCAGTAGTGAGTTCTGGGTTAGCTAAGTGATGCCCAGGAGATGGGACATTTGCTATTGACATAGATTGAGTATTAGGGGTAGGGTGGTGAGGATGAACTTACATGCATCCTGCACCATTGAATCTACATCCACATCAGTGAGCTCCAGCATGGCTAAGTGATGGCCAGGAAATGTCACATTTGCTATGAAGAAAATGTATTAGATATAGTGGCCAAGATGATAGGGATATGCTCATATGAAGGGCATACTTCTGGCATTGCTGGAGCATTTCTGGGAGTATTGGCACATTGTGCTGCTACATCAGACCCAATCAAGTCTTCTTCTGGCCCAAGGTACACACCTGTGTCGGTGAAGAAATTGGGTGCTTCACCCTGGGCCAGGAGTGATTGATCTGTGAGATTTTAGTGAGCATGAATATTTACAAGTTGTACATATCAATGATAGATCTTACCAGAGATTGCCTGCAACACATTTGGACCACTGTATGATACATAATAATCTTCAATATCATCATCTGGCCCAAGGTATACATTGCTCAATGAATCTAATGCCTGATCAGCAAATTGAAAGGCTATCATACATAAATGACACACCTAGTGATGTCTGGGACACATCTGAGTCATCTACATCCATTGAATTATGATCAGTGGGTGGGGAAGCATCAAATCTAACTGATCTCATGGTGGCTGATTAACTGATCAAGAGATGGATTGATAAGAGATAACTTTGATGGTCAAAGCATGGCCAGAAGCCCCTGCAAAGTCAACCATGACCAAATAAGGACAAACAATCAATGAACATCAAGAACATGTTTCACATGTCTTGTTTGCTTTGAAACATCATCCTTGTGATAACTGATTTCATCCTGATTTGAAAGTCTTTTGCTTTTTCAACACTTCCAATTCAATCTCAATGTCTACCCAAGCTGATACCTCCTTGGCCAGTCTCAAGGCCCTCACTACCCAGATTGTGGGCATCATTTCCAGCACTCAGCAGATTCCTGCAGGCAATGCTCATATGGCTCTGTCAGCACAGGTCATTGAGCTGGTGGTGAGTGCCTGTCTTATCTGGCCCTTGTTTGATTGAAATTCTGGGGGCAGGCCCAGGTTTTCCAGGACTATAGCAAGGGCCCCTACCTCCCTGGCATAGTCTGTTCATGCTCTAAGGAGCTGATGAGGGTCAGGGCCATGAGGCCCCAGGTCTGGCCCAACTGGCATAGCATTGGCCATGATGATCCCTGGCTCCTGAAGCACTCCTGGCATGAGAAAGTTCTTGCCTGGGAGGTGCTAGGTGACCATTCCTGCGACCTCCCAGTGTCCACTCCTCCCTCACTTGGCCCCATTCCTGTGGAGCTTCCCTCCCCACCCATCATTGCTGGCAATGTTGCTGGCCCTTCCACCACCATGGACAATGAGTTCCGGGTGGTGGCTAAGGATGAGGGGAAGGGGATGGCTGTCCTGGAGCCAGCGGTGGATGAGGGGTGGAAGCGCAAGTCCTCCATGATGTCTGAACACCCCCAATCCCTTTAGTCAGCTATGAAAGAGGGTGAAGTCAACCTGGATTGCAAAGTCCCAGGAGTTTATGGAGTCAGAGAATGATGAAGTTCCATTCATCCAGGTATGTGCTATAGATTCATTTTTGTATAGTTTCTGATGTTAGGTAGCCAATTTCAAAGGGAGTGCTGGAGGTCATCCTTCCCCAGCACTCCTCATTTGCAGAAAGGATGTCCAGACTGCCTCACTCACCCCATTTGCCTTGCTCCCCCAAGAAGCAGTCCTTTGGCCCTGCTTCGGTAAGTATTATTTATGTGTCCAGAACTCAGGAGTAGGCTAACACTTCATCAGTGCACTGCTCGCAGTTGTCTTGGTGCTTTGGTAAGTCTCCCCCACTTGTTCTAAACTCACACTCATTCTTGGGATTTGGCAGCCCACCTCTGGCAGTGGTCTGGAGGTCGCCAAGCCCCCTTAGGCCATGTCGACTCCCTCAGGAAGTCGTCCAGAGGTTGCAGAGGCCCCCCAGGCCATGTCCATACCACCTGTAGAGGCTCCAGCTGTTAAGACTGTACTCAATAGTTAAGAGATCTGAAAGCTTTGGCCTCAGTTCATACACTGTGCCCCTTTCCTGAGTACTACTCTTTATTTCAGAAGAGTAAGATACATCCAAGGATCCAGAAGTGCTTGCATAGCAGATCCAAGGGTCTGAAGGTATTGGATATGATATGTCCGAAGGATATCCAAAATATATGGATGGAGAGAGTATGTCCGAAGGGTATCCGGAGTGCACGGATGGGTTCAAGGTATAAGGCTAGTAGTGGATGAGGTCTGTACTAGAAACTAATGGATATAGACTACCAAAGGTAGAGTCAGAAGTGTAGATTGTAGGAATCAATCCTAATTCTTGGAAGATACTTAGAGTTAGAGGAGGATCAAGTTCGTATGAACAGGATGAGCAGAATCTAAGATGATATTCGAACTAAGGTTCTCTAGAGTTGTACATGCAGTTTATATACTGTAGGTAGATAGTACAGATAATCAGTGAGTCTGGAACCGGAGGGCTATGCACAAAGTATAATGGAAATCTATTAGTAGATGCGCAGTGGATCAGTAAATGTGAGTTGGATATGAAGCACAGGTAATGGATCAGTAAGCAGGACAGGAATATACACAGCTGGGACACTGGTACAGGTAGATCACTGAAAGGAGATAGAAGCAAGTATGCACAGTGGACTTAGAACACGAGAAGCTAGGGCTGTCAGATGGGTGATCCAGATTGGATCTGTGGTCTGGATAGAAGCAGGATCGATCAGATCAGATCAAATCAGAGATCAGATGTATAGAATATGACACCAGCAGTCGATGGGGTCAACATCTTGATTCCTGGACCAGTGAGTACCTTGTTTTTTCAGTTTTTCACACAACTCATGGGACTTTCAGAACAATCCCTGCTATGCATGCACCTTGTGCAAGTGGCCCTGCGCCACTCACAGGGACAAGAGGACAGGTATCCCCTGTATGTCCTGTGTGTATTGCACCACCAACAGGTTTTTGGGTCAAGTGTTGGGATGCTATTGAGCATCTTTTTTATCCACTTATTCTCATATTATCAGCTGACTGTGAGGAACAGTACATGTATTGCCTTTATCTTTATAGATTTCTAATGTCTATTGTACAGATGTGTCATGACATTGATATGTGGAACAAAGTGCAAATGCCCTTGTCCCATCTGTCTTATTCCTAGAGAGGAACTCAGGAATGTGCTTACACCATTTCCATTATGCATGAGTGCATCTACACAAGTTACACTTAGAGAGGCTTGAAGTTTCATTTGGCAAGAAGACAAAGAGAAGGTATTAATGTCCTAAGGCCTCCAGGATGTAGATGTAAGTTCCTTATTGATGTATCTTCATTCCCTACCCTAATTTATTCATTTGAGAATGCATTTTCAGATGTTGCTCACACAGATGTCCATTCTGCAGTCTTGTTTGACCACTTACATGTAAATAATGAAGGGAATTTTTCTGACCATCTTTGGACTCAGTTTCAGGAATGCATCAAATCAGCTGGTTGGCAGATGCAGTCTAAAATTGACATACAGTATGTTTGTTCAGCTTTGTCATATCCCATACATCTGATCTCAGATCTGAACAGATCTGATCAATTCCACTTCCATCCAAACCACATATCCAATCCAGATCACCCATCTGAAAGCCCTAGCTTCTTGTGTTCTAAGTCCACTGTGCATACTTGCTTCTATCCCCTTTTGGTGATTCACCTGTACCAGTATCTCGGCTATGTATATTCCTGTCCTGCTTACTGATCCATTACCTGTGCTTCATATCCAACTCACATTTACTGATCCACTGTGTATTTACTAATAGACTTCCATTATACTTTGTGCATAGCCCTCCAGTCCTGGACTTGCTGATTATCCGTACTAACTACTTACAGTATATAAACTGCATGTACAACTCTATAGAACCTTAGTTCAAATATCATCTTAGATTCTGCTCATTCCATTCCTCCGAACTTGAGCTACTTCTAGTTCTAGTATCTTCCAAGACTTAGGATTGATTCCTAATGTCTACACTTCTGACTCTACCTTCAGTAGCCCATATCTGTTAGTTTCTAGTTTGGATCTTGTCCAATAACTAGCCTTATACCTTGAATCCATCTGTATGTTCTGGATACCCTTTGGATGTATCATTTCCATCTGTACACTCTGGATACCATTTGGATGCATCATATCCGATACCCTCAGGCCTTTGTATCTGTTATGCAAGCACTTCCAGATCTTCAGATGTATATCACTCCTCAGAAATAAGGGGCACTACTCAGGAAAGGGGCACAGTGTACAAACTGAGGCCAAAGCCCTTCATATCTCTTACCTATTGAGTACAGTCTTAACAAGCTTCAGGTATAGTAGATACTGACTTAACAACTTGAATAGCTTTGATTCAGTGTGATAGCGGACTACCACCTAGACTAGTATATGTTGAAGTCTGCCTAGCTGCTATACTTGCTGTGCAAGAAAATTTGACCCAAGGGGGATGCTAGTGTTACAATCGTTGTATGCCCCTCTTTATTCTCGTGTCTTACCTATGCTTCCCCCCTCTTATGCTTACTTCATCATTTCCTTGTATATCACTTTCACCTATGGTCACTTGACCATACGTTCATATATGACTCGGTCCTGTCTCTGACTCCTTATGACATCATACATTCAACACATTGTACTTCCATTGCCTTCCTTCTTTGGTTATGCAACCTTGTCTGTATCTAGTGAGCTTGCCCTAAAGTACTCTTTTACTTTAGTATATAAACACTCGTAGATACACTGTATTTTGACATTCTAATCTTACTGGGTTTTACCTGGATTCTTCTGTCGCTAAGGACCCCCAATCCTTAGTCGTCTAAGATCGTATCTAAGCTTAGCACACCTAAGTCTTAGTCTAAAGCGAAGCTTACCTGCCTTGACTCAGCTAGTTCCGTGTAATACCACTTGGGACTACCTTCGTCATTGTAGAATGTACTCAACTCAGCCAGTCTAGTCCTCTCTCAGACTCAACTGCCTTCATTGTTTACCTTGATTTGTGCGAGGCCTTCGTCCGGCTCATACTATGAACCCACGACTCCCGATACCTCTTGTTTGAGGCAGTCGTGTTCAGAACTATCCCAGTTCATAACAGCTAGTTGTATATAGTCTGAGTTGCCTAAGATAGAGTGATAGGGGCTGATGATAGCAAGAAAGTTGCCAAAGATGCCAAGATGGTTTCCGAAGGTAGCATGATGTATACCAAAGCTGTGTACAGCATGGGAAAAATATTACTAAGCAGCAGTAGAGTGGTATAGCAGTATAGTGAAGGTATTGCGTGCAGCAGGATAATGATTTTATTATATTTTTAATAATGATTGTATTTTGTATAAGGATTGAAAACTACACTGAAAGGTAATAGTGACTTCTCCTACCAAGTATACAGTAGAAGGGTAGTAAAGTATGAGTCTCAGTAGGTAGGAAATTATATACCTAAGTAATAGTGATGGAGATGGAAGGGATAGGAAAACCATGCAGTAGACATGTAATAAGAATGTACTACATGTTACAAAACATAAGGCAAGGAAATTTACATACTGGTGCAGCTAGGTGGACATAGGATGGAATGGAATCCTTGAGCCTTTATGTTGCCTAATGGGTCTTGGCAAGTTGCTGGAGCTGCACACAGCATGGGAAAGTTGCCATAGGGTGGCTGCTAAGTGGAAATGGGGCTGCTGGAGCTCAGAACAGAACCAGAGATAGGGGTAACACATGGAAAATAGACTTGGTAAGGGACAGAGAAGCTGAGGGGTAAGGATAATGATAGGGGAGTACTCTTGGCTTGATACTTATATGAAAATAGGGTCATGCAAGCCTATAGCAAGTTTGACTGCCACATCAGTGCCATGTTGGCATGACATCAACCATTTTAACCATGTCGTGGACATATCATTTTCTGATGGCTCAAAATATAAAGATATTTCTAAGGTAAGGTGTTTGATTGACTCTAACTCATACTATTGATTCTGATGGTTTTGTAGCTTATTGTATTTGCTGCACATGACATCATTGACCGAGCCACTCATGCACTGCCTTATCTACTCCTATGATGCATCTGTGAATACATCAACATTGATATGTATGCTGCTCTTGAAGTACATACAACAGAAACCATTGCTGCAGGCTGTCAGGCCATACACAAGTTCATACAACCATTGGATGTACATTTCTTGTTCAAGTTATACATTAAATTTTTACTTAGGATCTAAATTATATAGCAATATAGCACAAAGGATGACTCAGGAAAGAATTGGGCATACCCAAGACAGCATGCATATGCCCACCTGTTTGATAACATCAAAGCAAAGGGCGCTATGCAAAACACCAACACCAAAGCAAATGAAAAGTGCCATGGCCCAATCAGGCAGATTTATCTTTGGCAGACAAACTTCAAAAATATTGCTGAACAGGTGTGTACTCTCATTTGTTCATGAAACTGGACAGTATTTTATTAATCTTACAAAGGTACTTGACCTCAACCATCACTTCCTCATTGCACATTCAATTTGTTTGGATATCGAGGACTATGATGACCTCACTGCATTTCAGACTGACCATTTGTACTTGGACAGTGAGGATGATGAAGAACACTACGACAATGATTCAGATGCCACAGTCCATATTAAGTTAGGTGCAGCACAAACAGAGCAAACATTTGCAGCCTTGGAGCAACTGCATGCAAATGATAATGCATTCAATCAGTTTTGCATCAAGCTTGCAAACTTTTTGAGTGATTCCCTCCCTGCTCACAGAATGCCATTACTTGATGGAAAACAAATCAAGTTCATGCCTGATGAAACTGTAGGTTTTTCTGTTATTTTCAATTCACATCTAAACTACAGAATGCAGGTGACTGAGCACCACTTCATAAAGGTCAACTACAAGTCTGTTGTAGACTGGCGAACCACTACAGACTATCTTTGATGCAGTCCCTCATTTCACAACTTCTCTCAATATGACTGTGTCATTCTTCAAACTCAGGCTGGAGTAATATTTGGGCATTTACTGATGCTTTTTACCTGTGTTGTGGATGGTCAAACTCATCCAGTTGCTCTCATTCACCCATACAATAGTCCAGTTGGACAATGCTTTCTCAAAGATAAACACTTCCAGTTCTGGCATGTTCATGAAAGACCAAGGATTACATCTGATTTTTTTCAGTCTACTTGATTATCTGTGGCACAGCACTAGCAGAAGATCACAGCGTCCAGGGTGATCATGTGGTTATCAACACAATTGATACTGACATGTTCTTGTACATGAAGCTGATGCACAAGTCTGCTGGTCATCTAGAATGAAGAACTAGCCTTGGCTCATCTCCCTCCTCCACAATTCAACTTGTTTGACTCTCAATCCTTATCTCTCAGCCATGCTTAGCTTTTTGGCTACCATCACAAAACATCCAAAGACACTTTCCATAATGGAATGTTCGATACCTTGGCATAATCTTGCCCAGTTTTCTTCCACCATTCCCCATAATATCTTCAATAGGGATTGGATATCCCAACTGCTGGTGGTGAGCAGTGGGTGATGCTGACAAGTGGTTGTTGCTAGTATATGTTGAAGTCTTGCCTAGCTGCTACACTTGTAGGACAAGTGTGTTTGACCTGAGGGATCTGCTGTCTACTGAGGTAAAAGAAAGTACACACTATATGGGACACGAAAGTCCGAAGCTCTATAGTCAAATTTGATGGCTATATGGGATGTCTGATGCATGGGAATTTCAGGTTCGCAGGTTGGTGACAGTGGAGAGAGCAGTAAGAGAGTGCAAGTACTTTGGATTGTTATAGATGTTAAGTGAGGGTTGATATAATGATGGGATAGGAGTTTCACTCAATGATAATGAATGGATTATAATATTGCCTGCCTATGGCTTGTTAGACAGGGACCAAGTGTCTGGGGCGATCCTCCTTCTACAGGATGGTATGGAATAGTGTCTATGGGTCCCTTATAACATGCTACATAAAAGTCTGGAGTACTATAGGCAAAAGTAGGCAAGTCTGCTTCGGGTCCAAAATTGTATGTAATAAGCCATGAGGTACTGTGGCTTGTGAGAATACATGTAATAACACTGTGCAATGCATCAGGAATGGAAATAACAATGACTATGCACCAGTGGGGCTAGCTGGGACTGGACTGGACATGGGGAGGACAAGTATGAAGGTTTCTGAAGCACAGGAATCTTGGAAACTGTGGGTCCAAAACCTTGGAAATGATGGGGTTTGGTGTAAACTTCATAAAATGACTATTGACAGGTCACAAAACATTTGACCGTCACACCAATCTATTTGCCAAACTGCAAGAGAATCTTGCCTCCGGTGAAATCCCATTCTTGACACCACTTGCCCCCATCAACAAGGAGAATGATTTATGTGATTATGATGTCCCTGACTTTGGGATTGATATTTTTGGTGAGTGAATTTGAGTTGTTTCTTTCATGCTGTTTTGTATTTAAATGTGTTTGCAGACTATGAACCTCCAGCAAAAAAATATGCTCTCAAAGACATCTCTCCTGATAATCCAACCTACCCTTGGCCATCACAAGCTGTGAGTACACTCATTGTTAGTTGTGCAATGAAACATTTATACTCTTCTCAAAAATTTTATGACATCACTTTTATTCAGCTCTCCATGCCTTCCCTTCTCAGATGCCCAGAAGAAAGCAGTACTTAATTGGGCAAAACAGCTTGGCACCAAAAATGTGCCCTCACTTGATGGGACCAAAAAGTGTCAACTGTTCATTGAAGATCTTGTTGGTTGACCAACTGAGAAGGTTACTGCCCAGTCAGGGAATATATTCTACATTAATGATATTACGAATGCAATTGCAAAGGTCCATCTTCTGCTACCTCATATTAGGGTGTTGCATTCATATCATTCCAGGACTATGCAAACCCACTTACACATTTTACAATGCAAGATTATCCTGAGGATTGTGGGAAAGGGATGTCACAAGTTTTCAACAGCACAAAGATGTTGCTTGACCTTCCATCTCCTCCCGCAGCATGAGTGGATGGGATAGTGTATTTTGTCAACAAGCTATTACAGGAGTCTTCATGAGCCTACTTTATCCCAGAACGGTTTTTCCTTGGCTCTCCAGTTGCTGAGGGTGGTGTTGAAGGTCCTGATAATAAAATTCTCTATGCACTCGGTTGTGCTGCTCAATGAACTGATGTGAGTGACCTTTATCATGTCGTGTACTATTCTAAAGTGTTGAATAGGCAAGATTTATTATCAATAATGAACAAGAAATCGTCCTGACTTCGACATTTGCATGGTCATATGAAGATATTTCATCAACAAATGAGATTGACTGTGGACTCACTGGTGTGTTAGATCTAGGTCATCTTATTTGACAGATGTGAACTTAAGTGTGTAACAGTGTTGTCTGCTAAATACGGGTCACTTGAGCCTAATTCCTTGCGTGAAAAGGTGCAAGGCCAAATGGTTTATACAGTCCCTCTCATAATTTTCATGGATGATGTCTCAGGCAATATTTTGAAGCAGTGGAACAAGCACCATGCTATTTATATGTCAAATGCAAACTTACCTTGTGAAATGCTTGAGAAGGAGTTCTTTGTGTGATTTGTCATATCATCACCCCATGCTGCTCTAATGGAACTGATGTGAGCAATGAAAGATTCTCTTTGGTACGTTTTTCTCTGGATTCATTCTGGCTTATTCCTGAATATTTGCAGTAATGCAGTGCAGTCTGGCATTGTTGCATGGGACTGTAAAGATGAGGAGGAAGTTATGCTCATTCTGTGTGGACTTTTTCTTGCTGGCAATAATCCTATGCAAGCTGAGGAATGCAGCCATGCAGGCCTTAATTGCAACTATTTCTGCAGGACATGTAATGTTGGTGGCACAAAAGAATACAAGGCATCTGAAGAGGGTTACAACAGTATATTCAAGGTATGAACATATATCACAGCATCTCTTACTTGATCTAATCTCATACTCATAGTCAGGTAGTTTATGAACACCTGAAAAGACCACCAACAGCATTCAACATCAATTTGAAGCTGCAATGAAATTGGGTGCCATGACAAAAGTGCAGAGTGCCATTTCTTCCACAGGTGTTCGTGACAGTGCCTCAGCATCCATCCTTGAGTCTCTCGTAGAGCTCGGAAAGAAACTCTACAAACAAGGGCCAGGTTTACCAGCAACATCTGAAAGAAAGATCACAGTAGCACTTGAAAAGGAGTTTGATAAATTATTATGAGGTACCACACTCAATGATGCAATAAATCCGCTGTTTGGGATGGACGGTAAGCTTGGTCAATGTCATTCATGTCATGCTCACAATATTGTCTGGCATTCATACATTGTTTCGGACCTGCAATCATATTCTCCACTGAGAGATATGAATCATTCAATCATGTTTTCTGACTGTCATGCATTCACAGCAATTGACATGTGCCCAGCAGAGACACTTGTTGACTCTTCGCATACCAGGACATTGTGAAACACATTGCCACTGGTGGATATTGGTATGATTGCAATGTTAAGAGATGGGTTTGTGGAGGAGAGCAGGTGCTATGTTATCTCAATGAACACTGAGAACAGGCCCACCTTCTCAGTATCTCAAGTATCTTGTGTGAGCCTTGACTGCCTGGTGAGTTAGGTGGTATGTTGTCATACCATTGCTAAGTATGCATAGGCACTGGAAGTCCTGATACTGCTGTTGGCATTAATGGAAAGGCACAATGAGCAGACAGATGACAATGGAAGGATACTCGCTGAGCAAAAATTCTCAAAACTCTTTGATCTGGTGTTTCATACTACCATGGCAAATCACTTGTGGCGAGCAAGGGAGAACAAGCAGATCTGAATAGTCATGTCATCTTTCAACAACCCGCTGATGGACAGGTAAATGGTTTTTTGGTCTGTCTGCAATGAAGCATTAATATGTGTGCAGATGTCTATTGGGCATATCTATGAGATCCTTATATCACATGGCACCAGTAGCACCATGGATCATGTCACACTGCAAATTTTTTCATTTGGGCCTACATTACATCCTTCAATTTTTCTACCATGTCTCAACCTTACAGAAGATGAAACAGTCTCAATGGCGACGGTAAGTGATGTGTTCTAACACTCAGAGCTGTCTGTTGAACATTGCTGGATTACAGGATATCATTTGCACTGTCAATCTTCAACACAACTGTATTGATTCGAAGTGTGTAGACATGTGCCAGCAACACCTACATCAAGAATGGATCCAAACTATTCAAATAAAGCCTGTTGTCGACCATCAGCCAACTCTGTACTTCTTCCTCAATGCCTACTCAATTCACAATTGTGATCTTATCCAGCTGATCATACCTGAGGCGCTTCACAATGTGACGGTCAAACATTCTGTGACCTGTCAGTAGCCTTTTCTACAAAGTATGACCAAACCCCATCATTTCTAAGGCTTCAGACCTGCAGTTTCTGAGATTCCCACACTTCGGATACCTTTGCACTTGTCCTCCCTATGTCCAGTCCAGTCCTAGCTAACCCCACTGGTGACTAGTCAATTATTTTGCACATTCTTATGCCTCACACACCATTATTACATGTATTATCATAAGCTGCAGTACCTCATGGCTTTTTACATACAAACATCAGCTGAAGCAGTGTAAAGACTACAATCTAGCTAGTATGATAGTGAACTACCACCTAGGCTAGTATATGTTGAAGTCTACCTAGCTGCTATACTTGCAAGGCAAGAACATTCAACCCAAGGGGTTGCTGGTGAATATACTTCATCAAGTGCAGATGTGAGCTGCATGATACTCCTATAAGGTGATGCCAATGATAGCGGTAGCATTGCTGCTGATAGTGCTGTGGGTTCCATTGGTGCCAATGCTAAGCGTCCTTTGGAGGATGGATACCGACGATACCAGTGATACTGTGGGGTGCACTAACGATGAGCGGTATGATAGCATGTACTGATAACTATAATAGCACTGTATGCAGAGGGACAGCGAAGGGCAATAGCATGATGAGGATGATACCAATGATAGTGATGGATACTGATGCTTAGTGAAGATAGTGGTGATGGTAGCATTGAGAGTGAAGACCGTCAAAGGATTCTTAGAGATATTTGGATTTTAAAGAAGATGTATTTCTGTATAGCGATAGCAGTAGCAGTACAGGAATCCCATCTAATGAGCAATATGATATAAGAAAAATGATTGTAAGTGACTTCTCCTACCACTGTATGGTAGAAGGGGAGTGTTGAACAGAGGAAAAGTCAGTAGTCTTTTATCATACATTGTAAGTACATAGAATCAATAGGCGAGAATAGTAGTGAGTATGCAAGACTTAGCTGTAGCAATATGTAATAGTGCTGCATGTGCTGTGGCATGCATTCTACATGCAATAAGGCTTGTTGTGGGATTAGCAGCAGTAGATGGGAATATACTACACACCAAATGGAACTAGTTGGCATAGCATGGGCATTCAATGGGCATCAGCTTGTTGAACATGGCTCAGTACTGCAGTACAGTAGTCTAGCAAGAGTGTGGTAACCTTGGTAACTGTTTATATCGATAGCATTATGGTTAGGGGTGGTCGCATTATGTGGTATAGGGGCTAGACAATAATGGAAATGGACTTATGCAAGGCTAGTGCCAGCTGGACTGTCACAGTGGACTCACCTAGTTTCGCCTATAGTACTCTGGACTTTCACATAGTATGTTATAAGGGACCCATAGACACCATTCCATACCATCCTGTAGAAGGGGGATCACCCCAGATACTTGGTCCCTGTCTAACAAGCCATAGGCAGGGAATTTTATAATCTATTCATTATCATTGTGCAAAACACTATCCTCATCATCATATTGACCCTCCCATCACATCTATAACACCCCAAAGCACTTGCACTCTTTTATTATCCTCTCAGTTATTACCAACCCACAGACCTGAAATTCCTGCACATCGGACATCCTGTATAGCCATCAGATTTGCCTGTAGAGCTTCGAACTTTTGAGTCCCATATAGTGGACACTTTCTTTTACCTCAGTAGACAGCAGATCCCTTGGGTCAAATGTACTTGTCCTACAAGTGTAGCAGCTAGGCAAGACTTCAACATATACTAGACTAGGTGGTAGTTCGCTATCAGCCTAGCTATATTGTAGTCTTTACAGTGAGTCACCATTAAGAGTCACCAATCCAGCTGAAGTTGAAACTTTAGCCATACAGCAGATGAAAGACAAGAAGGCAGCAAAGAAATCGGGCAGCATCCCCAAGTCTCAAGAAGGT
>MU173122.1:30941-48732 GCA_016695475.1 Suillus decipiens | reverse complement strand
GAAGCACTCTTTTTGCCTTCCTGTGCCTTGGACAAAATAAAATTATTGGGATGCAGCCGCTTCCTATGCCGAAGGCATAACGGGTGAGTGCTCGTCCAACATGAAGGACCGATCGAACTATCCGGAACTTGAAGTTTGGGAAGCAAAAGCACGAACGGCGACCAGCTGCCCGAGTAAGGGACCGAATCGAATGGGTAAATCAGATTCTAGTACGTACAAGTACTCAGCGACCAGTAGGATCATATTCGGCTCCTTCAAACCTTGAAGGCATTCCGAAGTAGAACGGTTCCCCGACTGGAGTCGCTGAAGCGAACACGTTCGACACTGGCAAACTGAAACACCTCAACCAAGTTACGTAAAGTTCACCACCCTTCGCGCATACCTATTCTGCACTAGTACTGTACTGTTGTCCTGCCATCGCTGAGCTATTACATTGATTCAGATATCCGCGTATATTCAACTCCCCCTCTGATACCGCCAACAGAAACCGCTGCTCCGGATTCTGCTCCCAACCACCAATTTGGCTTCCTCATCTTCACGTTCATCTCCCATACAGAACTTGGGTGTGATGTGGCTCTTAACAGTATTTTATTCCTTACAATTTTAATTGTGAACCAACTTAAAATTTCGTGTCTTTGGTTTGCTGATGAAATGAAGATGGCAAGTATGTACGAGGTGAAACCGCAAGATGGGAATTTTTTCAGGATGCAGTGGAAATCACTGAAGAGAAGGCGCCAGGTAGCGGTAACTGAGGAGAGATAATGAGGGAGGAGGTGTTAGCAGATGACTTGATGACGAGTGCTAGATCTTCATACGAACGTGGGTACTGTGGTTCGTCGTGTTGCGCTGTTTCGATAAAATTGACCGTGACGGCGTGACTAGCTGCAGATTGAAGGAACGGGCCTGGAACGGGCGCAGAATTGAAGCCAAGGGTTACAGGCGTTATGCGGAGGGATCGGTGGCGTTCATAGGCACTGGGTCTAGCGAAAAAGGCATGCAGGGACCGGGAGCTCGACGAGTAAGATAACAAAGGCATGTAATGAGAACAATGAAGACGGCAATATGTGGAGAAAGAGTCGTACCTTTCCCCGACACATGAGGGGTCCAACTTTTACTAAATAATGTCAGTCGAATGATGTTCTGAAAGATGGAAGAGTCGGCTGATCTATTTTGACAAGTCACAGCACGGAGATTTCATTCCATTGCAAGGTTTATCCACACAGCCATTTTTGCGACCTGTGAATATTATTTTTCTGATCTGGTTGCAACCCGAAAATGAAGTGTTCACACCATAACATATCATAGTACTAGTGGCCTAACGTTGACAACGACATTCACCTACTTCTTCCGCCCTCTCACCGCTTTTCAAACGACCAACAGCTCAACACTTTATATTTCAAAATTTCATGACCTCCCATAGATCTAGATCTGACAAGTTTCTTCACAGCGCGTGTAGAGTCTCAATGATATAATCTATATATAAAACTTGTTGTCGGTGAAATATGAGATTCGTTTGGTGAAAATTGTAGATGAGTAAGCTCACTGTCACTTGCGTTTCTCTGCCAGCACCTCCATCTCCCAGACTCGTCCCATAAACACAACCTTTTTCAATTTTCACTCACTAGCATCATTATCCTGTATACCGTCAATTTTCGCACCCCGATAGTAGGGCGTGTGCATGGTGCTATTTGTCTACATGAGATCCGTCAGTCGTTATCAAAAAGTGAGTATGAACAGGCGATCGAAGGACGTCATCTTCGTCAGAGCTACGTTAAAGTTCAGCAGCTTGCGAACGAGTTAGTGGTAAGATACGAGGTGGTAACTCAGATAAGTCTCGGTTACTTCCATTGGCGACCGCTCATAGTCGTAAACTGAGCTGTGCTCATCAATATAAGATGAGTGGTGGAGTTCGAGAAGGTAGGAGCTAGTGACGCTCTCGACGGCAGAGTCAGAGTTCGTAGTGACCACTCACGCAGCTAAGGAGGGCCGTCTGATTGAAGAGGTCTTCCTGCCGCTACAACACTCTACGACGCCCTACAACGAAAACCAGTCAGCGATCGCACTCACGAAGGACGGAAGCTATCACGCACGCACCAGTTTAACATGTTGATATCCGCTACCATTACATCCGGATGATCCGCTACTGTGGTAAGAACGGTTCGATCCAGTTTTGTACTGCCACACAGAGAATGTGATCACTGGAAGGCCCTTCAGAGCATCAAAGCAAAGTACTTTGCGAACGACCTAGGTCTCGCAGTTGTCGCTATGTAGTTGTTGTCACGCGTGACCATTTGTACTACATCACACGTCATGTGATCTTTCCGCGTATCATTTAGACTCCGTCCTTCCTACCTACTATCATCTACTCGTTTGTAAAACGCTCTAGAAATCCACAGTTTCGTCTTGTCATTCTCGCCCGATTTGTTTAGTATTTTCCGCCATCGTCCCAGCCGGTTTCTATTCGCTTTTTCAACATCATTTCGCTTTGTCTGAACAATGTGACGTAGCGGGGGAAGATTTCACAGATAGACGTGTCGACAAAACCCACTAATCATGGGAGTGGTCGCAATGCAGACAACCGCTCTCCTCAGCAACGCTTGCTACGCTAAATTGGGCAATGGCATTCTGCCAAGGTATATTCATGATGGGCCAGTATCTCTAGGGAAATGAACGTGAGGTGGGTCAATGAACGTTTGCATTGGTAAACAAGCGAATTGTAAATTTCTGCCACCTGCCAGAATTAAACCGTCTTTTGCCACATTTTATTGAGAAGTCGAATTTTTGCACTCGCGATGTGACTCGGATCACAACTACCTCATCATTGCTTTTTGGAGGGGTGACATTTCATACGTGCCACGGTCATCGTGTTCGCTGGCATATAACTTGCAGTATATAATGGTCTACTGAGTATGATATGACTTTCTAGTGAGTCATGTTCTTCGCTGCATCCTGGTTGATACTTCTGCTGGCTTTGTCGATCACGGGGTTGTCTGTTAAAGTTCGCAATTCCCCCATCACCCTCCCCGTTACGAGGAGGCTACTACACTCCTCCAATGGTACTGTTAAGCTCTTGCAGCACGATCGAGCTCGTGCGGCAGCCTTCAGGAACCGCAATACGCATAGCCGACGTGCTGGAGAGATTCCTGGGCCAAGCGATGTTTGGGTTTACACCGCACCACTTGGGCTTGGTAACCCTCCCACAACCTGTCAGTTCAACACTGAGAAAGCATGCGATTGCTAATGTATTATTGAAGACAACTTGATTATCGACAGTGGTAGCTCGAACACATGGGTTGGCGCCTCCACTCCATACAAGCCAACCAACACCAGCATCGACACTCAACAGCTTGTAGAGGTGACCTACACTGAGGGGGCATCCGAGTCCACCTTCTCTGGTATGACATACAATAATATCATGAGCCAAAAATACCTACGATTATCTATAGGAACTATCTACCTCGATAGCCTCGCTTTCACTGATCGCACTGTCACCAACTTCCCAATCGGTGTTGCTTCTAGTTCGAATGGCTTCCTTACTGACGGTATCCTTGGCATCGGGCCTGAAGACTTGACACTCGGCACCCTGATAAATCTTGCGACACGCAAGTTCCCAACTTTTACTAGCTATATGTATAGCCAAGACCAAATTAGTGAGGACGTTGTTGGTATCGCTTTCCAGCCTGCCCCAGGTGATGGAGAGATCATGTTTGGTGGAGTTGACCCTACGAATTTCACTGGTGATATTGTATACACGTAAGCTTCCTCAATTCCTAGATCGATCCAGACTGGTAGTAATTGTTTTGTTTCAGTCCTATCACTGAAACCCACCCCGCATCAGATTATTGGGGTATCGATCAGAGCATCACCTACGATGATGAACAAATCTTGGACTCTACTGCCGGTATCATCGATACTGGCAGCGCCTTTATTTCCATTGCCGACGGTGTGAATTTAGAGCGCAGCGAGTTATAATGGTCTAATCAGCATTCGATAGATGCCTATGCCAAGTACCAGGCTGCAACCGGCGCTGTTGCGGATGAGGTCACTGGTCTTCTCGCTATTTCCTCTGAGCAGTTCGGTGCCATGAAGGACCTGACCTTCCATATTGGTGGCGTACGTCAATTCTGTCAGCCTTCACTCCCCTTGTTCACCATTTTGCACAGCAAAACTTCACTCTCACTCCTAACGCACAAATCTGGCCTCGTGCTCTCAACACCAAGCTTGATGGTCCTGGTGTTGAGAATGCCATATATCTCATCATCACCAACATTGGCTCGAGCACTGGAGAAGGGCTTGACTTTATTAACGGCTATACATTTATCCAGCGCTTCTACACTGTGCTTGATACCACCGGCTCTCGCGTCGGTTTTGCCCCAAACAACTTCCATGATGCTACTACCAACTAATATAGAATTGCCAAAGTATAAAAAGGATCGTTTAGCAAACGCAAAGCAGCATACTGATTTGTACACACTGTTCTCAAAAAACTATAGAGTTCTTTGATTGGGTTTCGGTATGGCTAGGGATTATAGCAATGCAAGCAATCCGCACGCTTGCGATCTGAACGGTTCCGTTATGTCCTGCTTTGGTATATCACGATAGTAATGAAGTGTACACCATGTTTCCCGTGTTTCTTTCGTTCCTGGAAACAATCGCGACGGCTCCGCATACTGGAGAGCGCCCCTCTACTTCCCAGATGGTCATGACGAGGCTGGTCACTTCAACTTGAAGGGTACCCTCATCATCTGATGGCTTAGTTGGTGAGTCTAGTGAGATATTTTCCAAGGCTCTAGTGGTCTGAAGATTCAAGACGCCTTAGCTAGAACATAGTTAACTTAAAAATGCGTGCATAGTACTGAATGTTCTGCAATATAAGACCTGTGTGTGTTCAGCATCTGTGTGTCGTTTGTATGTGTTGGTTTTGTGTGTAATATTTGGACTGATCCAGGCTGGATCTTATACACACAGAACTCTCTCACACACACATACAAGGGTACCAACGGGTACAGGTCTCGCGACGGGTATGTGGGTACTCATAATATTAAAACTTGCTATAAATACATAGATCAAGTTAATAAATATTATCCTAACCATCCTCAAAACTAGCGTCTTCTCCCTCGAGGTCTAAGCACCAAGTGAGCGAGCAAAAGTAGTGAGTGAGAGTAGCGAGCGAAAGCAGCCAGAGAGAGCAGCAAGTAAGAACAGGCAAGTAGTGAGTGAGGGTACTGGTAAATAGCAAGGGTTGGGCAGGGAAGACACAGGCAGAAGAAATAGGTCAAAATGCGAGGTGGAGGCGAAAAAAGTAACGGAGGATGAAACAAAGAAACCGAGGTAGGTCAGCTTGATGAGGCAGCAGAAAAACGCACAATACACGCACCTCTCCAGCACACAATCCCTCAGCTGCGCCCAACTCCAGTAAAATGTAGAACAGTGAGCAACTCGAGCAAGTGAGAGCAGTGAACGAGAGCATAGTTTAGTTTTGAGCCAATGGGACGAGCGGAGTGATGGTACCCAGAGTTGCAAAATGTTCCGACCAGTTTTTCATAACACAACAACTACACAACATTAAAATAAGGAAATAGTTGGATCACGTATGGTTTAGTATAGACTCTAAAGCTATGTCAAAAAAATAAAGAAATCTGTCAAGACTACGTTGCCAGAGAGAACCCGGTGCGAAACAGTGTTTAGGCCCAGAGTTGCAAATTTTCTCACTTGCGTAGAAGTCGTCGTGTCACACTGCCGTTTTAACTTTCTGACGAATGAAACTGGGGCATTTGACAAGCGCTATCAAGGATTCCGAGGGCTTTGTAAAGCATTGAGGTTTGTATCTCTAATGCATAAGTATGTGTATGTACCGTAAGATATTAACTAGATAGGTACAATATATTGAATATACTGCAGGAAAGATTATAGAGGTGGTGACTAGTGCTAACTAGCGGCGGTCAAGTAAGCTGAAAAATAATGTGCGCTGGAACTGGATGGTATATTGCTACCTAAGTATGGATTAAATGCGTTAGTATGGTAGGTAGGAGAGTAAGTGGGAGGAATGCTTGGGAGAGTATTGCAAGAAGACGGTCCTGCATGCAATGAAGAATTGGAATGACTAATATCAAGACGAGGGCGTGTAGCAGAGGGGACATCCTGAACGGTGTCATCAGACGGGCCTTCATTGAAGGACCGTTTTTGTCCGGTGCGAGAGCGGCCAGTAAAAAGGCCGGCAAAGCGCTCGTCAGTCTTGAGTTCTAGATGCGACTCAAAGTATTCTTTGATGGCTTTCAAGAGCTCTGATTTGGTCCCTGCAGTAGAAATTTGAAGGGCGCCTGCAATGTCAATAAGGTCATCCTCGTTCTTGGTAGAAAAAGAGCCTGTAAGAAGCATGTAGAATAGCACAGGCATGTTAAATCTTATCTTCAAGCTCTTGAGAAAATTTAGAAGGTCGGTTTCTCTTTAGCATGCAACCTGCGCTGCAAGCTTAACTTCACAGATGTGTGTGTGCGTGCTCAGGTGTTAGCCGAGTTGCCGAGCGGTGCTTTGCAACTCCGAACACAAGCTCACTCCTCCTGTCACGTTTTGCATCTCGAGAGTACAACATTTATAGCTCTCTACGTATGTCAATCTTCATGTCAGAAAAATTAGAGTAGTGTCAGAAGGCAATGCGAAATCACTAGTAAAATTTTTGAATTTTTTGGTGCATGTAATGGCTCTCCTTTGATAGATTAGCACAGAAAGTGCATGTTCTGCACTGTATTTCGCTGCCGCAAGCACTTTCAGTTCGTTTTTCATAAAATAAAAAATACATACAGCAAGCTATATACTAATCATCCTCTAGAATTACTGTGCAAAGGAAATGAGTGGAAAATGAGTGTGCTACGTTGTGATTTGCAACTCTGGGCCAAAGATAGTAATGTGATATGAGCTGAGAGATTCAGCAGGCGTGAGACAAAGGATGAGTCGAATGAAAAATGGGTGCACGACCAACTGTATGACACAGAACAAAGACCAGAGACGCAAACGAAAAAATCAAAACATAACGGCGCCATCCATCAAGCCAAAACACGCATCTTCCCAGCTCAGAGCCAAAGTCAACCTCGACCGCGCCTAACGCCATGAACCTCCAGTAAAATGTCGAGCCTCATTCCAATCACTACAAGAGTTCAAAGGTCACGAAGGCTGGGAGTCGAGTGTTGGCACTGGCACGAGATGGTCAAATAATAGTAAGCATAGCGTAATACAAAGCGTTCGGCAGCGGGTAGACTGACAGTAGAACAACATGGTTAACTTAAAAATGCACGTGTAGTACTACAAGTGTATATGTTCAGCATCCGTGTGTGTGTCGTCTACGTGTGTGAGTAAGTTTTGTGTGTGTATAATATTTGGACTGACCCAGCGCCATAGATCCAGCGCCATAGTCCCGTAGATAGACGTGTCGTTTGCGTCTGACAAAACACTTCTCCCACTAATCATGGGAGTGGTTGCAATGCAATCAACCACCCTCCTCAGCAACGCTTGCTACACTAACCTGGGCAATGACATTCTGCCATGGAGGTATATTTATGATGTGCCAGTAATGATCGCTATGGAAATGAGCGTAGGTCAATGAACGTTTGCACCATTGGTAAACAAGCTAATTGTAAATTTCTGCCACCTATTAGAATTAAACCGTCTTGTCACATTTTATCGAGAAGTCGAATCCTTGCACTCGCGATGTGACTCGAATTACAACTCCCTCATTATTGCTTTTTCGAGGGGTGACGTTTCATACGTGCCACGGTCATTGTCCGCTGGCAAATAACTTGCAGTATATAATGGTCTACTGAGTATGTTGTTATTTTCCAGTGAGCTATGTTCTTCGCTGCATCCCGGCTGATATTTCTCCTGGCCTTGTCAACCACGGGGTTGTCCGTTGAAGTTCGCAATTCCGCTATCACTCTCCCCGTTACAAGGACGCCACTACACTCCTTCAGTGGTACTGTTAATCTCTTGCAGCACGATCGAGCTCGTGCAGCAGCCTTCAAGAACCGCAAAACGCATAGACGACGTGATGACGGTGATGATGTTCCTGGGCCAAGCGATGCTTGGGTTTACACCGCACCACTTGCCATTGGCAACCCCCCCCAAACCTGTCAGTTCAACACTGAGAAAACATGCAACTGCTGATATATGATTGAAGATAACTTGATTATCGACGCCGATAGCTCGAACACATGGGTTGGCGCCTCCACTCCATACAAGCCAACCAACACCAGCATCGACACTCAACAGCCTGTAGATGTAACCTACGCTGATGGGCTTGTCGAGTCCTTCTCTGGTATGATATACAACAATATCATGAGCTAAAAATACCTACGATTATCTATAGGAACTATCTACCTCGATAGCCTCACTTTCGCTAATCAGACTGTCACCAACTTTCCAATCGGTGTTGCTTCTGATTCGAAGGGCATCCTTGCTGACGGTATCCTTGGCATCGGGCCTGAAGACTTGACACTCGGCACCCTGACAAATCTAGGGTCACGCACGTTCCCAACTTTTACTAGTTACTTGTATAGCCAAGGCCTCATTAGTGATAACATTGTTAGTCTCTCTTTCGAGCCCATCCCAGGCTCCGGGTACGTCATATTTGGTGCAACTGACCCCACGAGGTATATTGGTGAAATTGTATACACGTAAGCTTCTTCAATTCCTAGATTAATCCGGATTGATAGTAGTCGTTTTGTTCCAGTCCTATCACTGAGACCGACCCCTCATCGAGCTATTGGGGTATCGATCAGAGTATCGTGTACGGTACTGATGTGATCTTGAACACCACTGCTGGTATCATCGATACTGGCAGCGCCTTTATTTCCATTGCCTCCGGTGTGTATTTAGAGTGCAGGGAGTAATAATGGCCTAATCAGCCTTCGATAGATGCCTATGCCAGCTATCAGGCTGCAACCGGCGCTACTGTGGATCAGATGACTGGTCTTCTCACTGTTTCCTCTGACCAGTACAGTGGTCTGAAGGACTTGTACTTCCATACTGCCAGGGTACGTCAATTCTGTCAGCCTTCACACACCCCGTTCACCATTTTACACAGGAAAGCTTCCTTTTTTCCCCTAACGCACAAATCTGGCCTCGTTCTCTCAACACCAAGCTTGATGGCCCTGGTGTTGAGGGTGTCATATATCTCATTATTACCGACATTGGCTCGCGCAGTGGAGAAGGACTTGACTTTGTTTGTGGCTACACATTTATCCAGCGCTACTACACTGTGTTCGATACCGCCAACTCCCAAATCGGTTTTGCCCAAAACCAGTTCACTCTCGCGACCACCAACTAATATAGAATTGCTAAAGTATAAAAAGGATCGTTTTGCAGGCGCAAAGCAGCATATGGATTTGTACACACTGTTCTAATAAAAACCATAGAATTCTTATTCCTTAGTAGGGTTTCTGTATAACAGCAATGCAAGTAATCTGCATGCCTGCGATCTGGACGTTTTGACCTGTGTTGGTATATCACGGTAGTAATGAAGTGTACACCAGGTTTCCCATCTTTCTTTCGTTCCTGGAAACGATGCCCAAATATCGTGGCGGTTCCGCACACTTTTTTGAGCGCCAGTTGTACAGTTGACTGTAAGCTAATGCGTCGGTGTGAAAGTCGGGTACGGTGTGTCGGAATGTGAGATCTTACGAGCCATTGAACGTCGTGCCGTATGCATGTCGTAGTGGAGACTGTTTGCGGTTGACAGTCCAACTGGATCGTGCCGGGTTAAGGGAGAAAATGATACAAGGCAGGCAATGAACTTCGCCTGTCTGTGGAACTTGCACTAGTGCCCTGAGTGTCGAGTTGAGGTTGGGTCACTGTCGAGCCTTTGCCGTCACGAAGATTGTTGAAAGGCTTTTGAAAACGGGAGTCTTCCTGACATGCTCGCCGCTAGTAGGACTCAACGGATTAGCAGCCCAAGCCGGAGCACAAATATGTATTGCATGTGGTTGCACGATTTGAGAATGTTGCAATGTCACTGCGTAGTAGCGACATAAAATCAAGACATATACATACATGGTACTGACTACTGGTGATAGTGCTGTAACGTGCATCTTCGGATCATCTAGAGATACCAATCGATTGAAATTGGCCAGGGCTTTGCCTTGATTGGTATGTATATATATTCTACAAGTGATGAGCACAGGAAGATTTGAATGACAATACACTCACGAGTGAACGCACTACTATATAGGAAGCGTGGAAGGGCGGCTGGTAAAACTGCGTACGTGTCATGAAGCCCTATACTTACAAGACCCAACAGATGAACTGCTGCTTCCATTTCGTGACAGGTCGTGAGAAAGCTTCCGAAATAAAATGCAAATAAAATAAACAAGTGTACGGTTGCAATTATGTAATGTGGACAACCGCTCTCCTCAGCAACACTCTCATTCTGTATTCATGACTGGCTAGCATCTCCATGGAAATGAACCGTGAGCCAAGTCAATAATGAATGTTTGAACCATTTGTAAACAGGCTTGTAAATTCTTGCCACGATCAAAAGCAAACCGTCTCTTGCCACATTTTATCGACAAGTCAAATCCTTGCACTCGCGATGATTCGGATCGCAACTACCTCATTATTGCTTTTTTGAAAGGTGACGTTTCATATGTGCCACAGTCATCACATTCGGTGAACCATACTTGAAAAAGCTATTGAGTATTACTTTCCACTGATCCATGTTCCTCGCTGCATACTTGTTGACGTTTCTCCTGGCTTTTTCAATCGCAGGATCGCCCGTTAAAGCTCGCAATTCCTCCATCACTATTCCCCTTACCAGCAGGCTAAACTTCTTCAATGGTACTATTACTCCTGTGCAGCACGATACAGCGGCCTTTGACCGACGTGCTGGTGGCATTTCTATACCACGAGGTTTTTCTACATACACCGCATACTTTGGCGTCGGCAAGCCCCGCACAGTCTGTCAGTTCAACACTGAGAAAACATGCGGCCGCTAATGTATTATTGAAGACACCTTGATTATCGATTCCGGTAGCTCGGTCACATGAGTCGGCGCCGACACTGCATACAAGGAAACAGATACCAGCGTCAACACTGGACGGGTTGTAGCGGAAAAATACGATACTCAGGCGAATCCTTATGCCTCCTTCTCTGGTATGACACAAAAATATCATAAGTTGAAAATACCTAAGATTATTCACAGGAACTATTTACCTCGATACCGTCACTGTCGGTGATAGGCTCACCGTCAACGAATTCCAACTCGGTGTTGCTACTGAGTCGCATAACATTGGCTATGACAGTATCCTTGGCATCGGGCCTGAAGCCTTGTCACGCGGCACCCTAAAAGATGACCTGACTGCCAAGATCCCAACTTATACTGACTACCTGTATAACCAAGGCAAGATTGGTCAGAACATTGTCAGTATTTTTTTCCAACCCTCCACTGCGGATCCAGGGAGCGCATTCGGAGAGCTCACCTTTGGTGACGTTGACTATACCAAGTTCACTGGTAATATTGTATACACGTAAGCTACATCAGCTTGCTAAATCAATGGTGACTGATTGTTTCAGTCCTATCACCGCGGCCCTCGCCTCAAAGAACTATTGGGGGATCAATCTGAGTATCACCTACGGTTCCACGGAGATCTTGTTCACTACTGCTGGTATCATCGATGCTGGTAGCCCCTTTATTTACATTGCCTCGGGTGTGTATTTAGAGTACAGCGAGTAATAATGGTTCAATCAGCGCACGATAGATGCCTATGTCAAGTACCAGGCTGTAACCGGCGCTACTTTCGATCCGGCGACTGATCTTCTTCGTATTTCCCCTGACCAGTACCGTGCCCTACGGAGCTTGGACTTCCATATTGACGGTGTACGTCAATTCTGTCAGGCCTCACACCCCTCGTTCACCATTTTGCACAGGAAATCTTCAGTCTCACTCCTAACGCCCAAATCTGGACTCGTTCTCTCAATCACAGGCTTCGGGGTGCTGCTGAAAATGGCATATATCTCATCGTTACCGACTATCACTCGCTCTCTGGCCAAGGACATGACTTTCTTAATGGTTACCCATTTATCCAGCGCTTCTACGTTGTGTTAGATAGCTCCCACTCCCGCGTCGGTTTTGCCACAACTCGGTTCACTAATGCCACCACCAACTAATGTATGCAAAGGATCTTTTTTTCAGACACAAGGCAGCATACGGATTTGTACGGACTCTTCTCAAATAGGCTATGGCTTGGTTGGGTTTATGTATGGCTAGATTATGGCAATACAAGCAATCTGTGCGCCTGCGGACGGTTCTGTTGTATCTTGTTCACAGTATCAGTCGTGAAGTGTATGTTATGTCTACCGTCTTTCTTTTTCTTTCCTCATTCGTCCCTGAAAATAATGCCCGAATATTGCGATGGGTTCGCACCCTGGAGAGCGCTGCATACTGTTGTCCGTAAGTAAATACATCGGTGCAAAGGTCGAGTACAGCACGTCGAACTTGGGAGCCATTGAACGTTGTGGCGTATGCAGGTCACAGTGGAAACTGTTTGCAGTTGACAGTTCAACCGGATCGTGCTGGGTCAAGGGAGAAAGTAATGCGAGGCAGACAATGAACTTCGCATGTCTGTAGAACTTGCACTTCAACGAAACCTTGGCGTAGTGCAGTGATACGCACACACGCATTTCGTGTTCACTTTCAGGTCTAAGCGATGTGGTGGTGTATTCGGATATGTGAGCATGGTGAGATTTTCAGGAGTTTCCTCGGGAGCATCAGGAAGCGCTTGATCGACTTCTTTTAAGACATCTGAGCTGAAGTAGAGCGCGTACATGGCATCTGTCGTATGAACTGCTCGACACATGGAAGACTGTGTCCCCAGTTGTTCGTCAGGTATCGCAAGGTGAGATGGTCATGTCTCTGGCTGCGACTGATCAGTCACCGATTTCGATTCAATTTCGTCATGCTGGACCCTAAAATACCATATTAGATAATTGATTTTGAAGGACTAGTGTGCCCAAGGAGGTCCGGCAGCTAGATCAAAAACATTTTATTCCTTTTCATCGTCTCAAGTTCGTCGTTATAGACTGACCTTGGTTCCTGCTTCTTCTCCTTTTTCTAGAACCAGCTAAGACAAAGGAAGAGAGTAAATGGTCGTTTTCTGTCATCCACGCCAATGACATTGGCCTACAAATGATACGGTCAGAACTCACAAACCAACACAATCATAGAAATAAATGTATGTGACTTGTCCGAGAGGAACATCGTCGATTTTTGCAGTTTTCCATTGTGGTGCACATGCCTTTTCCTTTTCCCTGTTTGACAACGACCGAACATGATTCTTACCACAGGGCAACGGAGGCGATAGGAGGCTGTTTGCACGAGGGCAATATAAAGGTCAGGGGCAATGTGGCAGAGAACTACAATGCGAGCATTGGATGAAATGAGAAAGAAACAAGAGAAAGGAGGCTAATACTTCTGACCAAGCCGTGATGTATTTGTGCGAGAAGATAAGTTTACTGAGGGGCGGAGGTCTCTGCACCATAAGTACATGCGACAGGTATTGGTAGTCTACAGTGCCTAGCAGGCCATCGAGTTGCGACTGCCGCAATGCTAGCGATCGAGGAATGGTGTAATAAGAATAAGTAAATAATGAAACGCGCATATCTAGTAGATCATTGAAGGCTGGCTTTTTCCGTGCAATCTTGGTCTGCGAGGGAATGTTGGCACATAAAAAGTGGATGTTTGCAGTAAATACGTACACTGGCCTGAGCAAGGACGCTGGGTGAACTTTTGCGTATGTAGTAGATCTTCTAAGCTTAGGGATGCTCAATTCTAAAATGTCGTTGTCAATAAGTATTGACTGTATGTACATGGTTATTATTTGTTTGTCTGTTCTTTCTCAAAATGTCGCTACTACTGTCAACCTCTTTGCAAACAGCTGTAATGGAAGTATGCGCTCGCAGCGGGTAAACGTTTGTGATAAGGAGCCCGTACATCTTCACCAATTTCTCCCACTCATACTGTTCAATCTTCAGTACCACATTCGTCAAACTTTAACTTTGTTTTCCATGCACCAAAGAGTCAAGACCTCTCGCAACTGTTTAAGGAATCGCAAATTACCTCGACTCTCTCTTGCATGGCAGCCTGCCTCAATAAAGCAAAAATTTCTTTTCGTTCTCGCTACCTCAACTAAGACCGCTGCACGACAGGAAACACAAAGTTCATATGTAAAGTACAAAACACTTATTTGAGAAGAGTCCATACAATTCCGAATGCTGCTTTGCATCTGGAAAACGAGCCTTTGGATACTAATAATTTCATATTAGTTGGTGGTAGCATCAGAGAACGGGGTCAAGGCAAAACCGACACGGGCCTCGGAGCGATCGAACACAGTGTAGAAGCGCTGGATAAATGTGCAGCCCAAAGTAAAGTCATCCCCTAGGCCAGAAGGCATGCCACCGTCTTTAACGATGAGATATATGGCACGGGGAACACCACCAGAAAGCTTGTAGTTGAGAGAACGAGGCCATATTTGGGCATTAGGGGTAAGGCTGAGGCTAATGATTTGCTGTGCAAAATGGTGAACAAGGGTAAGAGGGCTGATGGAATTGACGTACGCCATCAATATGGAATTCTAAGTTCTCTAGGGCACTGTACCGGCGAGTAGTAACACGGAGAAGACCAGTCAGCGGATCGTAAGCAGCGCCGGTTGCAGCCTTGTACTTGATATAGGCATCTATCGAACGCTGATTAAACAATTATTACACACTGCACTCTAAATACACACCGGAGGAAATGTAAAGAAAGGTGGTACCAGTATCGACGATACCAGCAGCGGAGTCCAAGATTGTTGTCTGGCCGTAGGTAATCCTCTGATTGATACCCCAATAGCGCGATGCGGGGCGGGTGGTGGTGGTAGGACTGAAAAAAATAATTACTATCAGTCTGGATTGATCTAGGAGCTGAGATAGCTTACGTGTATAAAACGGTACCAACGTACTTGGTAGAGTCAGTTCCACCAAACGTGAGCGATCCGACTGCGCTATCTGGTTCCATAGTGAGGGGCTGGAAAAAGACACCAACAACGTTCTTGCCAATCTTGCCTTGGTCCAACAGATAGTCAGTGAAATTCGGGATCGTGTCATGCGGGCTATACGGCATAGTTCCGCGTGACAAGATTTCAGGCCCAATGCCAAGGATACCGTCTTCACCTTCCTGGAAGCCATTCCAAGCAGAAGCAACACCAAGTTGGAACCCGGTCACAGTGACCCCACCACCGAGAGTGACGGTATCATAGAAGATCTTCCCTACAGATAATCGTAGGTATTCAAGATTCCAACTTATGATATCGTTGTATGTCATACCAGAGAAGAAGGTCTCGGTTTTACTAGCCGTTAAACCATACTCTGCCCCTATAAGCTGTTCAGATTTGACGCTGGTGCTGGTTCTCACGTATGATCTCCCGGCGCCAATCCATGTGATCGAGCTGCCGGTGTCGAGAACCAAGCTGTCTTCAATAATGCATTAGCAGACGCATATTTTCTCAATGTTGAACTGACAGGCTATGGGGGGGTTGCCAATGCCAACTTCTATGCGATAATCCCATAAACTGCTTCTCATAGGAATGCCGTTATCAGTACGTCGATCATGCCTAAAGGCCGCCAGACGAGCTTCATCGTGCTGCAAGAAGTCGATAGTACCATTGGAGAAGTTTAGCCTCCTCGTAAGGGGGAGGGTGATAAGGGAATCGCGAACCTCAACGGGCGATCCCGTGATTGACAAAGCGAGGAAAGCAATCAACAAGGATGCAGCGAGGAACATGGCTTACTGTAATATTATACTCAGCAGCCATTTTATACTTCAAGTTATGTGCCAGCAAACGCGATGACCGTGGCACGTATGAAACATCTCTTTCGAAAAATGAATGATGAGGTAGTTGGGATCCGAGTGGTCGCGAGTGCAAAGGATTGGACTTTTTGCTATTGATGCTAGCAGGAATTCATAATTTGCTTGTTTACCAATGGTGCAAACGTTTGTTGACATACATCAGGTTCATCTCATTTCCATGGAGAGCCTAGCCCGCATCATGTCATTGCCAAGGTTGCGTCGCTGAGGAGAGTGGTTGTCCACATTACGACGGTCCCAGGAAGGGTTATTTCTGACTTGGTCTGACACGGAATCTTCGGCCACATTGATGATGTATCACACAGGGTGAGTCATGCTCGAGTATCACCGCGGAAACGAGAATTTATCAGGTCTGGACAGGGAAAACAACATAACCGGAGGAGAAGAGGCGTGCAACAGGAGAATCCCCAACATAGAGCTTGCCTTTACATAAGCTAACAAACCTTAATGCACAGCCACTCTAAGTTACGATATTGACAACGGGGTTTGCAATACTATTAGCTACCACTGGTTCGTGCACTCCCTACATCTTGTGCACTGCTGAAAACAACACTTTCTACTATCAATCTTCAAACTAATACATGCATATGAATCAATAAATCATAAGTATGCCCTACGAACTCGAATGGACCCAATCTAATAAGAAACAAAAGAGATATTTTGTTGGTGGTGACACAGTTGGTATCACTCTCACCGTCACTTGCTAGTACTGCCAGAGTGGAGTTTCAAACTCAAACATGCTACCAGTAATGCAATCTGAACGTGTATATGGGTGAGTAGGATGGCATGCACTCAAGTCGTTGGGATGCAGGGATGTCCCAGAGACCCTGATAAAGAGGCTCGCATTCAACTTGGGTGCTGTCCACAATGCCTTGAATGGTGTTTATACCAGTTTCCTGGAGTGCTGCTATAGCTCACAAGGTGAGCACTCCCTTAGTTATTTTGACACCTGTCCCTGTAGATTTGATATATTACTCCCTACAATTATAGATGAAATGGGATACAATAATTGCTATAACCATAGGTGTCTACAAGTCATAGGGCTGATATATCAATGGAGGATCATGTCAGGACACACCCATAACAATCCCACACCCCCAATTATCGCTATTTTGGCCACCTACTGTGGGAATTTCCTTACAATACCCAAAATAGATTGCTCTTGCCTTCCCACATCATTCCCACACCCCACATATTCGCATTTTGGCCACCTACTGTGGGAATTACCCCACAACACCCAAAACATCGTCCATTTTTGGGATCCTCACAATATCAATTATTCCCACACCCTCACCACCTTACTGCAGCTTCACTACCACACCACAGCAGGTCTCCCCCTTGTATCTAAGTAGTATTTTTGTATATGCATGTATGATATAATATAATAAACTGCTTTTTTTGTTATTGGTGTGACAGCTCTCCCTCTAGGATCATTTTAAAATAGCCTAGAGTACAGAACATTTTCGCACTTTTGCCTCTTTGATACGGAAGTGTTCTATTGTATCCAGGACATCTTTCTGAGTGTATATGAAGAGATTCTCCCACCTTTTTCACCCCCTGGAGCGCCCTACATCAATAGATATAGCATATATACAGGAAAACACAAAATATGATCCCATATGTTTATTTCTTGGTAGACAGACTTTGAAAAATTATTCTCAGCATCTATTAAACAGTAGGAACAATGTATCAAGAGATTATGGTTATAGGACAAGACATTGCTGTGTAGTGTATCCTCTTTCTCCTGGTGGTATACCTTCTGTGATTTTTTTCCTGGAGGACCAGACATCAAAGATGGTAGGAGGTCTCTTTCTATGTATATTCAGAGTATATCTGTTACATATGTACCACAGAATCTTCACATGCTCCTTCCACAGGAATATAAATATTAAATATCACATTTTT